>WUAM01000264.1:704285-745827 GCA_024336885.1 Actenoides hombroni
ACCGCACAAAGAAGGAGGCCAAAGCCCCAAAGGGCTGAATGGGGGCTCAAAGCATTACACCGGGCCCCACACCCCCCCCCCCCCCCCCAAGCTTGTATGCAAAAAGGTCCCTTACTATCTCAGAACTGCTTTAATGTTTCCAACCCTGATTTGCATTTACACCTTCTGAGCATGCAATAGGAGTACGGGGAGCAGGCTGAATGCTGAGGATGTCTTCATCCAAAGGAACCCGAGAAACTGTTCCATTCGAACTGAGAGGCGGAGTTTGTTCCATCCTCATTTTCCACTCACAACTCCCTGTGTTACATCTCAATATTAAAAGCCTTCTAGACAGAATACCTGAGACTGAATACGCAAGAAAGCAGCAATACACTTTCCACCCCATTCATTCATAAGGTGTAGTGTGTATGGACACTGTTTACCATCTTTATGTTTTTCCCTGAAAAATGATAATTTGTCTGATCATGCAAAAAGTTGGGTTCATCTTCAACACACACAGATATATATATACATTTTGTGCAAATATCCTCTTCAAGTGCATGCTCACTATGTTATGCTGGAGACTTGCAGAAACCAGCAGATAAGATACTACAAAGTACTTGTGAGTTAGACAACAGCTCACCAGGGAATCCAGAGTGCTACTGTAATCCTCACATCCTAAATGTGAAACACAGTGTCTTCCAAACCAAAAGGGTTGCAGGCAGGCTATCAGAAAACCAAACTGAAATTGGAGATTCTAAACTCCAGATGTAGCCCCAAGAGTGGGAACAGAAAAGACTGGGAAATGCAGAATAAAGCAAGATATAAAGACTTGCAGACAATTTATGACCTGAAGACAAATGCATAAAAATGACAAAACAGGACTGAAATGGAAGAAAAAGCCTAAGAATTAATGCACAGCAATATCTATGGAAGTGACATTAACGTTTTTTGAAAGATTTTGAGTTATCTATCTCAAAGACAATAAAATTCACAATTACGACCTACTATATGAATGCCACCCTTCAATGTTTTTCTTACAAAGTTTTACTTACACATAAAATATGAGACGGAGCATCCTGGAGAATTTAGCAACAGACAAAATCCCAGATGAGTTTGTTTTACAGTGACAATGACATATCAGCGTGATTATCAACAATTTTAGCAACACTGCAGATTAGATCTACATTATAATACAATGTATATGAGCATGTAACTGTAAATTCCCAGATAGAATCTACATTCCTCTAACCATTTTAAGATGCCGCACAGTAAAGTATTAAGCACAGGTAACAAACGTATAAGTAACTGTTCATTCATCAGTTTTATGTTACCACAATTTATCTAAAAGACCTTTAATCAATTAAGAGAAATCCTAATTAAAAAAACTTTCTTTTTCTCTGTAGTATACAGATGTTTATTCAAACTTGAAGTCTCTCTTCTAGAGCTTCAGAGGGCTTTTCAGAAGCAGCACTCTGTTTCTTCCCAAGCAGGTATTCCACATTAAGGCAGTAATTTTTATTGATCTGCCTAATTGTTCTAACTGCTGTTTGCTGTCAAGCAAAAACTCCTGTTACACATAATCCCATATAATGAATTAGCCTGGCCTGTGAAGAAAGTGACTCCAAGTTTGGCATGCAACTGATTTGGATCAAGCACTTCAAAACTCCTATGCCGTATTTTGAAAGACCTGTACATGATTTTCAACTGAATAGCCTTTTTATGATGTTTCAAATCCTATGGGGTCATTAACTCAACTCTTAGAAAGTGTTTTTCAGAATAAATTGTTGCATGCTGTCCTCAAAGCTGGAATCCAACTGAAAATCTTTAGACCTCTTTTGACTTTATGCTTTGGGATCAACATTAAGCTTCTGCCATCAAGCACATGACATACTCATGTAGCTTCAGGTTTTTTAAGGAGCATCAGTCACTCAAAATCACACCAGTTAGCATCACAGGTATCTTAGCCTAGATGTGCAAGGGAATAAACCTTCACATTTATGTGGAATTGTAGGCGGCAGTGCATCTTGCAATGGAAGGGATTACTCTTGACACCAATGTTATATGTAATTTAAGATTGCCATTATTAGTCAACTCGATTGCTCTGATTTAATCCCATCTGACCTACTTAAGAGTAAAAGAAAAGTGAGAGAATACAAAAAAGATTTTCAAATATTCCCCTCAGGTTTTTTGCTCACTTCCTGATGCTCCCTTTTCCACCACTGTGTTTGATTAAAAGCATTCCCTTCCATGACAGGACCACAGGAATTTGCAACAATACCATCAGCACTAAAGTTCCACCTACAGATGCCAGTTACAGAGCAGACCCCAGTTTCCTATAGGGCCCCATACCTGAACAGGAAATGAGACAACTATTGAATAGCATATGAAGAACGAGAAGAGCAGAAAAGGTCTGACCCAACCACATCAATAAACAACAGTGATGTGTACATCTGATCAATCTCACTTAACTGTAGCTTTGGCAACTTCCAGCAGTTGCTAAGCAAATTTCATGTAATCTACACTCCTGGACACACACGCGTGCAACATGACTGATGACTTTTTTTTTTCCACTGTATTGAGACTTTAGAGTCCCACAGTAAGCTGCAATCTCTATTAATCTTACCAGTCTTAAAGCACTCACCAGTGAGGAGACTGATCAGCTATTTGATTCCAAGTGACGATCTTTCCTGTCATGAGAATCAGTGGGAGCTGCCACCATCAAGTGAATCAACTGACTAATTGATAAGTACTTATCTATATCACAGTTCTGGACTAAGCACTAATAAATTCATACACAGACTTCTTCCAGTGTCCAGACTGCTAGTATGCTCTCCACATGGCAATCTAGGCATGTTTTGTGACTGCAAAAATAGAGTATACATGCTAATGTATAAAAAGGAGCTTTTCCCCACACACAGTGGATGGAGCTGATGCCCTGTGGGTTTTTTCATTGCATCCAGGACCCTACCCATAAATGCAGATCTCTTCTGCACGTTATCTCATTCAACATACCGTTTCCAACCACTGCAGTTCAAGCAAATCCCTCAAGCAAATGGATAATAAATGGTTCTCTCAAAACCATTTACAGAAGAGTGTTAATACTATGTATTTAAGCCTCATTTAATACACTGAAATGTAAACAAGATGACTTACTGGATGGCAACAGAATGCTAACTTCCTTGCTTCAACAAAGTTCATTCAGTATGTGCAAGCATACAAGACAAGAAAAATTAATTTGAAGAGCTAACTGCCATCCTACTGATAACAAGTGGAAAGATCTTAAAAATTACTTTTATTCTTGAGCTAAGAAGAAATGTGGAACAAAAGAAGCAGTGTTTCCAAGTAAGTATAAGCACAAATTAAAGATCAGATGATGCCCATGCGGACGCAAAGAAAGCCTACAGATCTGGCAATACCTCCCAGTACCTTCAGCAAGAAGTCTAAGGGCTTTTAAGTTCATCCAAAGTATCTGGTTTCTGTCATCTGTCCTTATCCCCACACTTAGGCAAAATAGTGCAAAAAAAACCCTGAATCATTTTCTCCAAAGGTCCAGTACTTATTTAGCTTATAGTAGCTGTAGCTATACCTCCAGAATTAGACAAATGAAGTGGAGTAACGAAAACAAAGTGTTAGATCTTTGTATATGCTTACTCAGTGTCAGTCTGGCAGGCTTAGTCTTGATACCAACAACATAGGAGGGGAAAACAAGAATATTGTAAGTGGATAATGAATGGGAGGGCACGTTAGACTGCTTATCCCTCCCATAGGATTAAACTGTCATTTAGAAGTGACAGTTGAAATGGCTCAGTGTTGTACTGCTATGCCATTTAGCCCACTTGAGCACTGGATGTTGAGCATATAAAACGTGCAGGGCAACCTGCTCTCTATTTCTGTTTATTGCTTTCTTGCATTATGTAAAATATCGAGTACGAGCTCTTCTACCGACAGACTCAGTGCTGCCCCAGAACTCATCTGAGGCCGACTCAGCACGCAGTTCATACGATATGCTGCTGTCAACAGGCAAATCCAGAGGTGTGACAGATGTTTGAAGACATCAGTAGTTATCGTGAAATTCCAGCTGGCTGCTCAATGGAAATAAGCCTGTTTCTTTTCCTACAAAGACACTCGTGGGCACACTGCTTGCTTAAAAGAAACACACAGTTCATAATTAAGATACTGGGATCTTTTGCAGAGTGTTCATGTGGGGAACAGAATCTCTAGAACAGGGTGGTCATGCTGTTGGGGATAGATATCTCTCTCACGAGGGTCCTTGCAAAGGCATCTTCAGCTGGATCAGGTGGGACTGCCCGAGCTCTTGTCCTGATGAATTCTTACACTCCAGTTGGCCTGTGCTCCAACAGGAGCATTCCAGCATCTGAACGACCATTGCTGTTAGATCTTAAACTATCTACAAAACCTCTCTGAATTACTGTAACCAATCTTTATGTCCATTCCTGCATCTGCAAGAACACTTTCTGGTAGCTATTTAAAGTTACCAGTATACAGGATGTTAAATTCTACAGGGAGAATCACATATGGGAGTTTCTGAGACTGCCACATGCTCTGCCCAGAAAGTTATTACCACGTCTTCAGCATGAAGGCAGCACCTCCTAACTGGTTTACGTGGACAATACAAGCCGCGTAGGACCATCCAAATTCCTCACCTGAAGAGTTCTTTTAACACGTAGTGAAGGTTTGCTGTGAAGGTGGCTGCATGGGTTCAGTCATCTTGTCCCAGTGGTTTCCAGCCCAGCCACTGTTTCCTTTTCATGAAGACCACAGTGGGGATTCCTGGAGCACGGAGGGAAATGATGACTATGTGTGTGCAGATAGGCACAGCTCTAATGCACCATATGGCAAACAGGAACTTCATCTGTATGTTATAATTACACCTTGAACTCAAAGATCTTACCACACCTTTTCCTAGATTAAAATAATAATTACAAAACACAACTTTAAAGAGAATTACCACGGTGATTACGTAATAAAATCCTTTTTTCTTCTTGAACGCCTAAAATGGCTAGGAAGCTGCCTGTGGCTTTTAGAGTTTGTTTGGGCTTTTTTTTTCAGAAGTGTGCATCACACACTCTTCTTGACACAGCTTAGAAGATTTTTGGTACCTCTAAAAATATCAATCTCAGAAGAGTAAATCTGAATATATCAAGTCCAGCAGAGTATCAAATGAAAACACTGCATACAGGAGTGTGAGATGACCACTTCTCACCCAGCTGCCTTATGACTTATTAGCTGTATCTGTCCCTGTCTGAATAACAGCAAGGTATATTCTACAGATAAATGTTAGCATTTTCCTCTTTTATGGTTTTTAGTCTCATAGTCTACAGGAAAAAAAAAATAATGAAACAAAACCCACTTGTCTTCAGGCAGTCACAATCACCTCTCTAATTCTATAAATATCCTCTGCACAATAACTCATAGCGTATATAAAAGCAATGACAAGGTCACTTACTATGAACAATTCATGATCAGTTACCCTGGCAACAGAAATGTGTGGCAACAAGGGAAAAAGGCACAGTAAAAAATTATAGGATGTTTCCATTATGTAAGTGACTCCTGTGATTTCTCCAGAAGGGTTTACCTAAAAAGTCTCAGACTCCAGATGTTTCTCAGTTTCTCCAGTTTCAGACCAGTAGGAACTTCACTTGTTTCAGTGCTTACTGTAAACTGATGCTCGCATAAGTGAAAAGAAATCCAAACGTATGACTGGTAAGGGATATAATTCTATTTTAAACAACGTCGTCTCAAAATCTAGCATAAATTTGATCCACCTCTGTGGACAAGTGTCTTCTTAGAAGTTAGAATTCCTAGTTAGCATTCACTGCTAGTTACAAGTCATATACAGTTCACTCTCCATTGATATTTCCTATTTTGTCAACTTCTGATTAAAAATCAATCAGCAATTTGCATTTCACAATGGTTTTCAAGTTTTAAATAGGACTTATACAATTAATGTATTGCTTTAGACCTTAAAAATTTACTTTCTGACTGAAGTCTCAGCAGAATCACCAGTCTTCTGGAAAACCCGTGGTGCTGGACTGCCTTTTCCACTCTGAATCCATCTCTAAAGATGACGTGAGCTCTGACAGCAGAGATTTTATCACAAGAGTAGGTAGTCAGTATTTCAGTGATCAAAACTCAATCTTGACAAGCACTTAACCAGCAATAATCACGCTTCTTCAGGATGGTATAATCAAACCAGTTTCCATAGCAAGTGTGCAGGCTTCTTGCTATATCAGAATGGGAACAGTGATCTTGGGAATGCTCAGTTGCTCCCAGTCTATGTACAGAAGAATAAATGCCAAGATAACCACAGCCCAATCACATCCTTCACTGCAAAAAGGTTTCAGCAGTACCTCAGAAATGAGAAGCAGCAATAAAGTAGTAAAGACCACAGTTAGAATCCACAGATGAGTCACTGTTACAGTGCTGTAAAATCCCCTCTTCTGTATTTGAGAAAAGTTAATCAAGAATCCATCACTAGCATATATAAAGCACCATGGTCCTTGCAAATAGTGAATAAAGAGTTTTAAGCCTCTGTCAACAACCAGCACCTTTTTGTGGTGCCCCTCTCCAGCTGCCTCCAAGTCAACTATCATCCTGAAATGTGGCACTGCAAACAAATGGCAAAGAATTTCGCCACTATTGCTTCTCAGTGGCTTGTTGGCAATTTTTAAGATGCTATTAGAGTAACGTGTTTCTAAGCACTGTCCCTCAAATTTGATCAGAGATCTATAAACTGCGTAGTAGGAGAGCTCTCTATAGAGGATCAATTTACAGAAAGATGCCTAAAGAAAAGGGAAAACTGACAGAGCAAAAATGCTGAGAGAGAAAATAGCTATACACACAGAGGTTAAGCTATTTGAGGTCCTAAAAGACAGAGGATAGGACCCAGGCAACACAAAATACCTATAGCGAGAGGTCACCACAACTTTCACTATTCTGAAATGAAATTAAACAAAATCAAATCTGTTGCTAAAGGCAGAAAAAGCATAATGAATCACACCTTGCAAAAAGAAAAATGCATCAAAACCAGAAATGGCTTCACGTTTATTTTTTTCCTGCTTGTTTAATTTGGAATGATTAGACTAATGTTCAGAAAAACAAAAAACACAGAAATTGTTACTTCAAATCCAAAACAAATGTTAAATGATTTACTGTTACGACAGCATTAAATCATTAAATGACACTATTAAAGCTGCACCAGTTGTGCTAAATGGTTAATTAAATTATAAGAGCATGCATAATGAGATGTAGCAAAAGTAGTAAAACTACTTGGGATGAAACTCTGAGAGCACAGTCTCAGTGTTTGCTTTTTTGAAGTACATTTAAACTGAAGATCCACATCAAAAATCAAATGCAGCCATTTTGATTATTTCCTACTAATATTTAATTTGATAACAGATGCTTTGTGACAGAACTGCCTCTGCAATTTCCAGAGAGGTTTTACAGTTTAAAGACAGAACAAAACATAAAGAGAACTGAAAAACAAAAGGCAAAGGCAGTAACTTAATCCCTAAACATCCACTAACCATCTGAGCTCCTATGTTGTTCTCAAAGTTCTTCTGTTTCCAAGAGCTTATACAACCAACAACCTTGTCCAAATTAAGAATGCTAGGGCAGTATTAAACTTTTCAACAGCAAATTTCCTCCCCTCCTTGTTCAGTACAATGTTCCTGAATGTCATAATTAACAAGATCAGTAAGATTACTTATTTTATGATCTCCATAAAGTGTGAAACTGCCCAAGTCTCTGTAATATAGCAGCAGTTATAGAACTGCATTGTTGATCCTTTGTATTTCAGACAGAAGAGACCGATCTATGGAACAAGAACTGCCAAAAAATTCTACAGTAATCTCCTAAAAAACTGTGCACCTAGAAGGAAGAGGAAGAAACTCCTTTAAAATCAGTATTTACTACATTTTAAGTCAATGTCGCGGTTAGGAAAGAACTGACTCTTGACTCTCAAACTCCTGAGAAAGACTACAACTATTAGTTCGTCATATTTCAGTTTTCAAGATTTGCTAAGTCTCTGCATCTCCTATCAGAGATGCCCACGCTTTCACATCAGAAAAGGAAATTCCTAAAAATAGGCTTTTTTTTCCAGAAGACAAAAGAGAAGGGGAGAAAAGCCTTCAAATTGGCTGCGAGCCTTTTTTTTTTCTCTTTCTTTCTTTCTTATTCTCCTAAAATGCTCCTTTGACAGTATATAATTACAAGGACTTGATATCTAGACCATGTCTGGCCCTTTTGAGTATCTCTATCGAAATGAGAGCAAGCCCATGAAATTTGAAAATTACCTTCTACGCCTTTTACCAAATTAAATCATCAGAAAAATGTATCAGACCTGTTCAGTCAGAAGATTATCAAAAATAGCTTTGGTCTTCGACTGTGGAAGGAGATGAGAGTTTCATCTCCCTCCACTTCATGATTTTTTTAATCATCTAGTGCTTCATCAAATATCTATAAATGCAAATTCTCTCCTGTTCTTTCCAAACTCTTTAATACGAGATAAAAGTTACTTAGCTACTATAAACTGCGTTTTCTCTGTCAAAAAAAAAAGGAAAAAACAACCAACAAAAAAACAAACAAAGGAAAGAACAAGTTTTCAATTATTTACTACCCTTGGAAAGGGAAGCATAAGCTAATATATATTTTATTCCATAACTATTTTTTCTTCTATTAAACAATGTTCCTGAAATAATCCAACATCAAAATGAAGCCAAAGTACTGCAGTCAACAAACCAAATCAGTATCTCTCCTCTCTTTTCTCAAGCATCTCAAATGTCAGCCCTGGGTCCATAATTAACAGTGAATTCTACAGTACAAGAAAAGTTCAGTTTTGCTTTTCTGTATCAATGCACATAGGCCTAAAGGCACATTATAGATACTGCCTTCAAAATTTTGAAGCATGTAAGGAACATCTAAATCTTTCTTCTTTTGTCTTCAAAATACTGGGGAAATGTTTTCCATAGACACAGTTCTTTGTCATGCTAAAAAGCCATCCCGGTCAATAGGTTCTTGCAGCGCGAGGTATTTGCAGCATTACAGCAGACTTCACACTGCTAGAAAGCCACGCTGGAAACATATCACAAAACACGCAATCATCTGTCACTATAAGTTATCCAATTGTAACTACAGGGGGTATTTTTAAGCAGTCAGAATGTAATTGCCTGCTTGGAATTCTGCCAAGACACTGGAGCTAATTATTTTTTAAGGATGAATTTAGTGCTTGCATGAAAGCTGATGGATCAATAGCAAAAGAAGATGAAGTCAGTTTATTCACAGAGTAGGTATGGTGCTGGCTGGGGTGATGCAAAGCTCCCTGCTGTGCCCTGACAATACACCATTTTCCGACAATGGGAGGGGGATGCACATTAGAGCGAGGCTGTTCAACAACCTTCCTTTTAACAGAAACTACCAGCAATGAGCATCAGCACGTGTACCTATCTGCCCAGACCCAAGCAGTCAGCAAACTACTGTCTTTTGGCCAGAAACTACGGCCTCGTCCTGCCAGGATTCAAACTGGTCACTTACATTCTTAGCACGAATAATATACTGAAAGGAGAATATTGAATTTAACATGTCTGAACTACTCATTCAGTGCTAAGGACAGTGCTAACAATAGTATGTCAAATAGACTGAACTAGCCTGTATTGCCTTACTGATCAAGATGTACAAACAGTTGCTAAGATTTCTCTGCTGGCTGCTAAATATTTTAACAGCCTGAGTATCAGAAGGAAGAACTAATTCTACTCTCAGTTGAGTAACATTATGGCCCAGAAATATAAACTGTGCATGGGATGCACCTACCTTTTTTATCTTGATTTACTGACTGTTCCACAAGACTCTGATTGACACTATGAAGCAAAGGCAAAAATTAAGTTTCCAAGTTCCAAGGAAAAAAGGATAAAATAGCAGGTGCAGATTGTGGTTTAGCATCACTGTCTGTCATGCCACTCCACAGGCACCTGCAGTGTGTGTTCTTTTGAGAAGATAAGGACTCCTCCTTATTAAACAGTATGAAACTGTATTAAACGGTAAAACCAAAACACTTAGTAAAATACTCCGTAATACTAAAAGGAGGCAAAGAAACAGCAAAAAATTGCTGTATGAAAGGAAAACAAAACTTTAAAACACAGGTATGTGGCATATACATACACACTCCATCAGATACCAGATGCGCGGGCAGGACAGGTCAGACAAACAAAACCAAAAGCAACATTTTAAGATGCTGAATAAAAAATGTTTTATTGTTTGAGTTGTAGACTAAGAAAGCTTTCTAGTTTGAAAAAACTTTTAAGTGCTTTGAAGAAAACATATTATACAGCAGTATATTACAGCAAGGATTATACAACAGTGAAATGTTTTCAAATAAATATATTCTCTGAATAAGTTATAGAAAAATAATCAGAACTGGGTTTTTTCCTGTTACAGAAATAACATGAACAGAAAGACCTTCAAAGCCAAATCAAGGAGAAAAGATGAAATAACAAATGCTAAATATCAGACCAAGCTTGCACGCTTTGTTCTAAAATGCAATGTTACAATTCTTCTACATTAGAACCAAGAAGAGAATCTAGGAAGTGACATTGAATAAAATAAAACTGACTGTACAAAGCAGAACCATATGGACAACAAACATTGTGATTAACAAGGTTTAAATTCAGTATCTTTACGGTCACTGCACTGACCTCAACTGCTCAAAGACAAGGCATAAATAAGTGACAGCATTCTTCATCCACTGTGAAGAAAATCAGCAAGATGGAACCATGAAACAAATTTTGCAAGTGGCTAATGTAACTAGACAGCAGCCAAATATTAACAGTTATGACTCCTGCCTTGGATGGGATTTCTGGATGGAAATTAGAGGCAATATAGCCAAATATATTACTGATGTAGCACATCCCTCCTGCAGCTTGTGCTTGAGATTCATGCCTGCCATGCAGGGCTCAGGGATCTATTTCTAGAACCTTCAAAACCAGCTGTGCAACTTCACAATTACTCCCCCTACAAGATGAGGGAGTTGGTAATATTTCCTTGCTCTGTGAAAACCATGTTTTGTCACTAGTTAAAGGAGAGAATTTAGAGACTCCTGATGGAGTTTTCCCTCACTCAGAGACACGGCACTGACAGAAAAGCAGCACAGAGCTCTTTCCTCGTTAGTTCTGGGCCTGGTACAAAGTGCTAGCATGTTTCCAGACAACTACCAAGAAACCATTGCCCTCTGGTTTTGATTTTCTCAGGATTCAACTGCCGCCCTTTCCCCTGCACCACTGCCTTTGCAGTGACAAGGTATGGCATGAGCACCACGTTAGAGATGACAACGGACCTAAGCTGGATTAATTTCTCACCCAATTCCAGAGAATTAAACATGCAAGAGTGGAAGAGCTGCAGGTCTGCTCTCTGTTCCTTTTACAGCCTCTTAACTCTGGCACTAACACTTTTCACCAGGGCAGACAGTGCTGTTCTCCCATCACAATGCTGCAAACACCACTGTATCCATGCAATGTAGGATGGCAACGAAACAGAATTATCCAGTTTTGATATTCAATAGCAAAAGGGAGAGAAAAGGGGGGGAGAAGAAAAATTCCCATCTTCAACCTATAAAACAATCCAATATTGCCATTGGAGAATCTGTCTGAGATTTTCGTCCAGATTTTATTTCCGATGTGTTTTACAGCTGGCAGTCACAGATACCTCAGTCATTTATGTGACCTGCGTACCCAATTATAGTTCCATAGAGCCCAAGACCCAGTGCAGATGAATGTGCAAGAGAGGAAACTCCTCCCCACTGTCAGAGTTTATTTGGTGAGCTGTGCCCCTCTGCCCCGCTACCGAAAGCGGGGCACAGACACCCAGTACACGGGACTATCGCGGAAGAAAGCTGAGCTAAGGGCACAAACACTTCACACCCAACAGAACTGTGTGTCTGCCCCATGGACAGCAGCAGTGTCCTGGGGAGCTCCTCCTAACCTCTGCCTTTTGAATAGGCAGGCTCAGGAGAAAACACACCACAGAGAAATAAAACCGAGAACACAGCCCAGCTGGGTAATGCCCCATAGATGCCTTCAAAGAGTGGAGGGAAACCCAATCAATCTGCTGTAGTTGTTCAAGAGCTAAACAAATTATTCTGGAAAGCTCAAATTAATTCAGAATCAAAATAATACAGGCCAGATTTAACCATTGTAAGCTCGCTCTTCTCTTTCTGGGCTGCAGCTTTGAGAATCTTTAATATAAACCTGAGCAGTCACAGTTAATCAAGGTTCATTTACTGTACACCTCATGTAACACCAAAAAAAAACCCCCAAACAGCATGCAGCAGCTTTTCTTTCACATTTCTTACTTTCTTTCCACTTCTGAAAAGCTAATAGACAGGTTGTCTGTGCATTGCAACGGCACATGACTATTCAAACGGCGCCAATGTTTCCAGTAGCAACTGCTGCCCAACCTGTACGGCCCAGTACCTTTCTAAAGCAGGTCAAGATACAGTCATCATCTCAACTAATATATCTTTCTTCTCATAAAAGGCTTTGTCCAGCACTGGCCAAGTTAACAGGCAACAGAAACAGGATGAAGATGAATATGCATCTTTAAGACTAGGAGAAACAGAAGAGAAATAAGTCCTGAAGAACGAAAACAAGAACTCACAGATGTTCCATTTAGCTCACTTTGAAAAGTGATAATTTACATTTCCTTTCTAAAGAAAACATCTGTGGCAAAGGTTTAAATTTCCTTCTCTCTTTTAATTTGAATTCACTCTCCTTTTCTCAAAGTCCTCTATACAGACCAAACAATACACGTTTTTTCCCCCTCAGAGCTAATAATGACACACTGCAAAGTAAAACCCAAATTCTTCAGCAATACCGAATCATTAGAAGTAATTTATATAACGGCTACAGATGATCGAGTCACAAAGGAATTACGAAATGTTGAAAACCATGAACATCTATTAAGGAGTGCACAGCTTTTCTATGCCTCCCCCCTCCTCCCCCCCAACTTACATGTGCTAGTACTTTTTCAGGGCTGAAATCAGCCTGCCTTCCTACTCCGCTAACTCATTCACTAATGACAGAGCAGAGGAAAGAAATAAAGTACGTGCAATTGCAGCATGCACATTGTCACATTGTCATTCACAACTTCAGAGATAGAGGTGAGATTTAAGAAACATAAAAAGTAATGCAATTCCTTTTCCAGTCATTTAGTGACAAGAGCTTATACCGATATTGTCTTTCTATATATAGATTATATACACAAATATTGACATATTTCTGTTAAACTATGTTTCATATATTTGTCTACTGAATTCCCCCCCTGAACATCTACAGAGAAACTCCCACAGTCTCACATTCTCCAATTCCCATTTGTTTTCCCCAGTGACAGTGGCTAAGGATTCACTGAGGTTTTCAAAACTCTACTGGCTCCCAAAAACCAACTGTACATCAGTATGCTGGTTAAAGCACTCATCCAGTAATTAAGATATCCAGGTTGAATTCTCGTCTGCCCAAGAGACAAAAAAGAAAATAAAGTTTTACCTATATCCTTCTAGGAGACAGCTCCTAGCTACAGGTTGTACGCTACCGTGGATGAAAATATTTGCCACTTTCCTTTCTATAGCATTCTACTTGGCTAGAAGAAAAGAAAGCTCTGATCAAGATTCATAGATTCACTGTGAAAGTCAAGACACATATAGCAGAAAATGCTACTGCCTCCGTAGGCATCAGAGCACCATGTTCAAGTTTCCATGTTTTATTTTGAATAAAACCATCAGATACTACACAGATTTATCCTAAGAACACTGACCAAAGCTCTTTCCTGTCCTACAAGCCATGATACAAACTCCACAAAGTTACACTTTTTCCAGTACTTCCTGACTTACCATACAAAATAAACCACACACACTCAAAACAAAGAGTTAACAACCCAAGCTAGGCTGACAAGAGCTTCAGCAGGAGGAGGGGAGAGCACCACCTTTCTACCAGGAGCCTGTATGATTTAGGATCTCTCCATGGAGAATTCCAATGAGGGTTTAACATTTTTCCCCCCGACAGAAGGTGGGCACAATCACGCATTTTCCATCCACTCCCTGGGTAAATATTCAAACCATTTGGCTACAGTAGAAACAAGGACTGCAAATATCACAGGTATTTCTTCCATCCGGGAAAAAAAGAAAACTGCAGAATGTTCCAGGATGTAACAGTTAAGAAAAAAGTAATTCAGTTATGTTCTGTGCACAGAAAATACCACACCAATCCTGCTACCTTAAGATTTACTTAGAAAAATACCCCAACTGTGCCTAGATGTAAAATCACTGGGGTTGGGGTTGGACTGAATGACCCTGAAAGGTCTCTTCCAACCCAAACTCCTCTATGATGGTATGAGAAAACATCCACATTCACACACACCTCAAAAAATGGCCACTTCTCAGTATGGAAACACAGATGATTTTAGGCACCACAGGAGAGTTAAGATAATCCTTATTTTTTAAAGTAAAAACTGGAAGCCTGAAGCTAAGATGCTTAGAGTCTGTCTGTATCAGAGTTCGGGGACCTACATATTTTATTGATGCTTTTCCAAGAGTATTAGTCATAGGGCTGCATAAAAAACGGGGATCACTGCAAGAACTCAGGTCTAAATCTAACAGAGGGAGAGAGAAAATGAAGACAAGTTCTACCTATGACAATTTTATAATTAGACTTACTTGAAACCAACTGTATTTTTAACTAAGCATATGAGAGTAGATGTTACAAGCTGTAGCATAGAAAGCACAGTTATTAACCCTAAGCCTGTTTGAAAAGATCTGGATCCTTAGCTAGCAAGACTCCAACCAAAGGTTTGGAGAAAAAAAAATATAAATAAATGTAGAATACACTGTGTCCCACTTATTTTATATGCTTAAAAAGCTAATGTTCCCTCATCTGAACAACTATTGTTCAGAGTGAAACTGCAAAGTAAACTTCTGTTTTGTGAAACTCCAGCACACAGCATTTGCTACTAAAGCAATCAATACTGTGGGGAATATGCATAGCACATAATCATTTATGTCAGAAATTTGGAGAATCGACTCCCCCCGAGAACTAAATTGTCCTTCATCAGTAAACACAGGGGGAAATCGTTGTAATTTTAAACCCAGTGCATAACAAACATTCTCTTTTTTTTATTCTACCCATCAAATTATTGTGTGTATCGGGGCACTCTTTTCAACTCTAAAATTATAGTTAAATGCCCTCCAAGTGGTGAAAAGTGATCCTTAAGTCGACTGCACTCATGAAACATACATTATTTAGACAACGAGCTTATTACCATATGGCGCTGATACATTCCTAATTTGAATATACATTAGCTACAGAAAGTACTTCAAAGCATACATGAGGAAAAAAAAATCATAAAAGAAAAAAATACTCTACTAGGAGACTCGATTCTGAATCGACTTGACTAACAGTAATGAGGTCCAGTGCCCCTACTATTACATACATTTATCTGCCATCTCAAAATTGATTTTCCTTAAAACATTTGACACCTCTTGCTTTCCACTGTAGTAGTTGGAGGACACAAATATTTTATTCTAAAGAAAATGTATCAGGCTTTATGATCAATTCTCTGTAATCCTACTAACGTGACCTCTATCCTGTAAATGCTTGTATGAAAAACCCCCTGTCCTTCAGATCCATCTCCTGATAGCTTATAAAATATACTCCTTCACACAGAGTAATTCTAATGCAAGTGTAACAGGGAAATTGGGTAGAAGATACTTCAGTACATATTTTCCAATTTTCTAATTTCACAGGCTTCCTCTGGGTCTTTGGAAGTACATCATTAGCATTTAAAGATTAAAACACATTACTTAATTCTGATTCCTCTACTATTTCTTAGGCTATTGGTCTGGAATGTAATCTTTTCTACACGAAGCAACTCATCACAGATGTTAATCGACAATACTCAACTTACAACTTAAGCACTTATAACTTAGTTACAATAAAGCACAAATAGCATCAGAAGGTGCCCCGTAACACCATTACTTTGCCATCTCATTTACTTTCTAACACAATCCACTCTAACTGGGCTTGTGGGAGCTGGAGATGTTCGGGGTGTTTTTTCTGTAAGAAACATAAAAACCCTGGAAAGCTTACAACATCAAAGTATACATCAACCTTACGCAAAAGCATGAAATACAAACTGGTAAAACATCATCTCTGTACTTAATCTGTATCCCAATTATAAAGAGATCCTTGATGCACATTTTCTTTTATTTTGAAAACAATGCCGAAGGATTTGTAAACTCTTCAGCAGCATGCTTATAATCTGGTTTTTTCCATCTCTAGTTTTTCTTGATACAAACAAAACACAAATGCACTTCTGCTCGGAGAACCCGATTCCTCCCATTACACTGCCCTACTTCCCTGAACTCTGAGAGAGCAGCACAGATACATCACATACCAATTTCTGCTCACACTCACCTCTTGCTGATGTTCACTATTTTAGCTTGGGGAACCCAGATGAGGTCCTGATTCTGTGAAGCACTTTAGCACCCCACCCAACCCTAAACGAGGGTCTCAGATTTCTTAACTACACTGAAAAGCACTGTAAAAATAAGCTGTTACTTCCAAGACATATCACTGAAGAAAACATAAAGTTCCACATCTAAAAGCATAGCTTGTTGCTGTTCCTCAAGATATGCACTGGAGCAGAAGCAGTACTGACACTAGAACTCCAGAATAACATCTTTGGCTACAGACCACCAAACTGCGTCTTCAGATGGCACTGGCCAATGCAGCCTCACCGGGATCTGGGCAAGTACAGGCAGTTTTACACAAGCTAAGAGTCACAACACCTGAAGGTCAAACTTCAGGCGTAAAGTGAGCAATACCTCCTGTTGTTAACATTTTATATTATTTTTTATATATACCAGCTTAAGTCAATAGGGAAGATAACAGAACATAAAGCATTTCTCATTCTTCTAAAGAAATTTTCTATTTTTAAGAATTACAAAATGATGGTCTATGTGCTATATAATCTAGAGCATGCTTTTAACACTACTAGTCTATCATTCTGTACAGGGTGGTCAACGAACTGGCTTTCTTAAACACCTTAACCATGTGCTGAGCAACAAAGTAGAAAAAAAAATCATTTACAAACACTCTTCCCCAAGCTCTATAATTGTCTCTTTCCCTGCTCTTGCCTACAACATCTGCCTAAGGCTCTTGATCAGTTCTGTCTCAAGCAACTGCAACCTAAAAGTGGCTCTTCTTACTAGCAACAGTCTTCCAAGAAGCTCAGTGAAATCAGACTAAATTTTTTGAGCTTTACATAGTATCTGGTTGCCAAGCCTTCTACCAGCACCAGAAACACTCAAGCTGACTGTTCAGCCCGAGGAAGCAAGCACTGCATCAGTTTTATTTCCCATACTATTCATCTTTCCAAGCTCTGAGGCTACATTCTTCTTCTTACACATTTTTTGAAGAAGTGATTGTTCAACTGCATTTGGTAGCACTCAGTTTCCAAACACTTTTTTTTTTTTCAAGCTCTGAGTAAGATGGAAAAAAAGCGTGAACATATATGTACATACATATGTGTGTGTGTGTATTTATAACTGCCTCTTAGATAAAACACCAGCAGAATTAGATACATTTCTGACTTGAATCCAAAGCAAGACATAGCTGTGACCAGGACCTCTCTGCTTTTCAGTCACTGAATACACTTTGAAACGCAGTGAAACGAGATGCAGGGGGAGGTCAAGCCTACTTCCAGAGTATCTTTAAAATAGCTTTTTCATATGAAAGGCCTTAAAAGAAAAACCTAGCACAAAATTTCTCATAGCTCTGTAGAAGAAATGAAGTATTGTATTTATCTGAGGCTGAGTGCCCAGTGAAGCAGGGTTCCTGTAACACAGATTAAGATACTGAGTGCATGCAAACCAGCCAAGCCCTTAGTCCATCTTCATCAGAATATAGATGGAAGTGTCAAAACTCACTTCGAAACATTTAAATCTTCCAAAGAGAAAAATACTATGCTTTGTAATATCTTTTTCTTTTTTTCTTTAAAGAAAAAACACCTGAATCCATACTTGTTTCTTATTTTCATCTGAGTATCAAAAGCCTTTCAAGAACATCTACCCTTCCACGCTGCCTGAATTATCATCAGTGCAGGAGCCACATGCAACAGCACAACAAAATGTGCAAATGCAAATGGGCAGCTGTGGTTTTATCTTTGCTCATCACCAACAAATCAGGTAGTAAAAATCTCAAACATACCATAATGCTCTAACTACATCCTCCAGGGCGAGAGGAGAAAACCTGAAATTTTGCTAACAATTTCTGATATTTTCACCCGAAGATCCATTCTATTCCCAGTCCCTTCCTTTGTGTAACTTCTAATTCATGTTTTGCCCAGAAAATAGGAATTCAGATGCTATTTTTGTACCCAAGAGGGTGACAAAATTTTTTTTTTATGACAGAAGGTGTCACCCAAGATGTGCATTAGATCTGGTGTGTCGTAACTGCCGGGATGAATTTTGGAGGGCTTGAAAGATAAAATTGTTCTGGGAAAACAACAAGCTTTTATTGCTACCTGGTTATCTCCCTCATTATGAAGAGGAAAAGGATCGTCACAGACAAACCCCAAATGAAAACCAAAATGAGACCCAGCATACCCAAAAGAAAAGGGATGAGAACAGCGAAAATTTCAAGGCTAATCCAGGAGTTTTCTCTTATGCCTTTTACAAAGTCTAGCACTTTGATGCCTCAGTCAAATACGCCCTTTCTGCCACCACTGTAATACAAGTAAGTTTTCCTTCAGTTCCAAAACATATTTCCATGAACACAACAAAAGGAAAATGTACAGCTCAGACACTAGTATTAAATATTTAACTTTCTACCTTAACAACCTTTCCCTTTTGTGTTTCTTGCTTCTGCTCGAGGCTAAATAGTAAGGCCAACTCATGAGGCAAAGCTAGTATCAGTCCTTATATATTATTCATTCATTTCAGATGTACCAATTTCACCTCTGTCTCTAAAGCCACATGTCACTTCATAACAAAGCTCTTTCAGATCAGAAATCTAGAATTCTTATCCTGTTAAGAAACCAGGACTTACACAAAATTTTCGGGGTTCAGCAGTACATATTGTAAACTTCTCCCCAACCTGCAGCATGTGGCCCTTTGAATCTGATTTTAATGAGATAAATGAGAAATTAATACATGATTCATTTTATGCTGCCTCTATAGACCAAGTACGAATTTCTGATAGCAAATTTACCATTATTCAACACTTTTAAAAAGTGCTTATAATTCTTCTTGAAGAAAAAATACCCCACCTAATTTCTCTGCATCCAGCTGGCAACAGAAGAGATAAACCACTTGCTTCGAACACCTAACTCAGCTCCCTGCCATACATAGCTACAACTGCAAGAGATAACTAGCAAATTACCACTTCTTTAAACAAGCCTCCATTAGCTGCACATGTTTACCAGGAATGAAAAGAAATTAGTGGCACTTTCAGCACCTCTATGCAGAAAAGGTTGCTAGAGATCTACAGAAACAACACTGAAGATCACCCCTAGCAATATTACCAAAAACACCTATTTTTGCTCTTAAAATATTATGAACACTTCAACTTGTGTTCACTAGGCTTGCCTTTCCTATCACTACCCAGCCTTAACAGGCTTCCCCAGAATTACCAGACAACAGAATTCCAAAGCTGTTGCTTCCACTGGGTGGGACTACAAATGAAAAGCTTTACCAAGTCATTTGACAGCACAGTCAAAAGAGATACTTGAGTAAAATACTCAGGTCAGCTCAAACCTGTAGGAAAATTCCCCTCTGTCAGTGTAGAAGCCTGTGAAACTCCCTCCCCTCACCACACTGGGTCAAGATCTCAGTTTCCTGAAGCTGTATATGTTATGAGAATTGGCATAATACAGTTTAACCATCTAGGCCTGAAGGAAAACCTTTTGTTCCACCTTGCCCAGAGGCCTTTCACATTGTACAGTTATCTGTTACCAAGCAAGGCAGAACCCTTCAGTCAGTACAGACCCTTTAAAAACCCAGTAAATATTCATTTAACTGCTTTGGTAGCCAACTTCCCCTCTCCTGAATGGTCACAGATAGGTTGATGGTGCTGCTCAGTACCCACGCTGACCACCAGCTGCCTACATGCATTTCACAGAAGCCATATTATGCTTCAGAAACACATACCATACGTTGGTCCATCAGATTTTCTGCAAAGTGACCCTTCTCTTACTCAAATCTGAACTCTCATGCAGAAAATCTGTCCCTTGAGGGCAAAAATTGCCACCAATACCTGAAAGTATCTAACACCACACTGATTACAGCAGAATATGGGGTTTCACGCAGTATCACGTTGGCTTGAATATTCAGAATAACTAATGAAAACCGTTGACACTGACTTCCAGTCCTGGTATCACTACATGCTGTCACACTGCTGACATCGAAAAGCATTTACTAATACACTTGCAGCAGAACAATCTGCTTAACACTGCTTTTTCCTGTAACAGTTTGCCTTGTATGCTTAAATGTCACTTGTTTTGCTTTCCCAATTAAACATTGTAAGAGCTTAGTGTTTATACAGAGTACAGGAATGTCAGGTGCTTATTTAACTGCTTTTGTAGCCAATTTCCTCACCCCTCAAGGCTCATTAGTCAGTCATCTCATCATTCCACACAATAATGCATCCTCTGTGCTTCTTTCTTGAGTTCAGGAATACATCTTCATCTGCGTTTCCAACAGTGGTGTCCTTCAGCTGCAACCTTTCTGAGGGTTTTTTGACTGGTTGCCAATCTCTCTGTTCCACATGGAGGTGGATTTCCCCAACATCTATTAGTTCTGTTCTACCATATACTTAGCCATCTGGACAGTAAGGTAATGTAAAAGGACCGCTGTTTTGTGAGAAATCTGTACGATGCTGCAAGTAATGGGTCTGTTGCACCTGTCCACCTTCCCATTTTACAAAGAGGCCAGAAAAGAAATAAAGGAATATTACTGTGCTCCCTTCCAACTAGGCCGAGGCTGAAGGAAGTAATACTGAGAGAGAAAAAAGCAAGATGATAACTTTTGGAGTACCTGTAAGTTTTGGACTGCCACCAAGCTGTGCGTAAAGCTGTACCTGAACTGCACGCGAAGAGCAGGCAATAAAGAGCCCAGTCCTATGTAACATCTTCAGGAATAATGTCACAATGGGGCACAACGTGACCTCAGCAAGTCTGCTGATGACATAAAAATAGGCCACACAGTCATGCTGACATCCAGAGCGACCTTGACAGGCTGGTGACATGGGCTGGCAGAAGTACAAAGTCCCATACCTGAGGAGGAACAACCCCATGCACAAATAGATGCAGGGGGCCGAGGGGCTGGAAAGCAGCTTTGCAGAAAAGGCCCTGGGGGTCCCGATGGACATCAGACTGAACAGCCAGCAATGTGTCCTTGCTGCAAAGGAGGCTCAGAGGATCCTGGGCAGCATCAGGAGGAGTGCTGCCAGCAAGTCAAGGGAGGTGTTCCTTTCTGTCTACTCAGTTGGAGTGCTGGGTCCAGTTCTGGGCTCCTCAGTACAAGAGGGACATGGTGCTACTTGAGAAAGTCCAACCAAGGGCTACTAAGATGATGAAGGTCCTCGAGCATATTTCAGAAGAGGAAAGGCTGAGAGCTGAGACTGCTTAGCTTGGAGAAGGCTCAGGGGGAATCTCATCAATGTGTGCCAAAGCCCGAAGGCAGCATGAAAAGAAGACTGAGGCAGTGCCCAGTGACAGGACCAGAAGCAACGGACACAAACTGAAACACAAAAGGTTCCCTCTGAACATCAGGAAACACTTTGTGAGGGTGACTGAGCACTGGCATGGCTTGCCCAGAGAGACTGTGGAATCTACATCCCTGGAGATATCCAGAAGCCATCTGGACACAGTCCTGGGCAACCAGCTCTAGGTGTCCCTGCTTGAGCAGTGGGGTTGGACCAGATGACCCCAAGACGTGCCTTCCACACTACACCATTCTCCAGTTCATTTCAAGCTACACTGTATGTAAACACACATGCACAGAAGAGCCCAAAACAAAACAACCATCACCAAATGAAAAACATGTCCAAAAGAAAAATAATAATTTAGTGCCCGCAATAAACAGTACACATTTGTAACATGGTCAGCCAGTGGGAAAATTCTGTTTTCAGAGCTGAGTTTCTATTCAGGAACCAGCTGATTGAGAACTCTTTGGAACCCAGTTTCCAACGCAACTGGCGACATGTCACTAAGTTAACACAGTAATAAAGAAATGCTTATTTATTTGTTTTCTATTGAAGATATGAACCCTTTAGGAGGAATTATTATAACTTTTCAATAGCTACACACATAAGTACAACTTCTGCTACTGCTTCCGCAGAGGCAGCTGTCCTGCTGACAACTTACTAACAAGAATATGTATTTCTCCTTTTTTGGGGCTGGGGGGGGGAAAGGAGAAAGAAATTAACTTTTCCTGACTACAACTGTAACAGAATTGGGGCTGGAAAAGCACCCCAGCACTAGACAAAGAAATCACCCCTGTCATGCTCTGCAACCCACAGAGCGCTGCAGATCCTCCACCTGCTGCACTCTGCTCTTTACTGCTCCACACACAGCGAGAAACAAAACTCATTTAAGAGCTGACTAAATGTTGGGATTTTTTTTAATTTCACTGCAGAGAAGAAACAAGGACAACTGGAGCCCTGTGAGTCATCTACAGGCAGATGCAGTATTTCTAAGAAATACGATTTTGGGTTAAAAATGGTGTCAGACTCACCTCACCACGGAAAAGTAACTGGTCTGAAGTATGAAAAGAAAAGCTCCTTCATGCATTATATTACTTGAATTGGAGTAAGTCTTGAGTTTCTATTTTTAAACCATGGTAAGTGTGTTAATAAAACTTTCCAAGGAAACTTCAACTCTGGATGGGTGAAACAAATTGCTGCTCACCCTGCATGCTCCAAGTCACCATGAAAGGAGTATTAAATGGGTAGCAGTACAGGGAGGACAACTGAAGATTGAAATTTAGGATTATATTCAATTTGTAAGAATATCATTTACACGGTGTAACGTAAACCTAACTATTTCAGAAGTCCAAAATCCAGAATCCAAAGAGTTTATTATAAAATCTTAAATTATTTTCTTCTTGGTGCATATCTCAATTGGGGGAGAAAGAAACAAATCAGTCTTTTCTTTTAGCTGTTCCCTATATCTTTATATCTTTTGTCTTTTTTCGGTCCAATACCACAAAGAACATATCAAATCTTGTTTCAGATCCTAGAGGTTATTCTCCAAGGGAAGAAGCAGATCTCCTGGATACCCAGCTCATCTCATGGGGCACTCACACTACCATCTGCAGCTCACTAAATGCAAATCTGACCACCCTGAGCACCACGTGTGCAACATGCAAACCAGACCATCGCTTGCTGCCAGACCCTGAGGACGCTCTGGCTCATTCCCAATTCAGCAACCTATCTGCTCAGCAATGCAAAACACTGCTCCACACTAATACATGCTTCAGTTCCAGGTGAGTTTGCTGACTTTCAAAGCTTTACATAATGGATCTCAATTCACCCCTCCCAGCACTGAGTTAGCCCAGCCAGCCCCCAGACACATTTCACTGCAGCGGTCCGGGCTGCTTGCTGGCTAAACCGTGTCCCAGGGCAGCTCATGCAAAACTGAACCTTCACGGAAGGGGCTGTCAGAAAAGATATTAGCAACCAACTCTCCTGCTACAGCTACATGGAAAATCACTACTTTGTCCAGCCTTATCTAATAATTTGTAAAAACAGATAATTATCATCTACAGATGAAACAAAAGAATCAGGTAATTTTTCTGCTTTTCACCGTAGGGAGGGAATACAATCCCATACTGCAGTAATGATGTCCATGTAACTGCACAGTTAACTTGGTTTAATTAAGCAAGTTACTACCGGTTTTAATAGTCTCCTTACATATGCCACAGAATAATTCATTGCCTGTGATTGCTAGGACAGACCGAACCCTGATGAGATAGATTCTGAATAAGAGAGACATATAATCTTCTCCCTAACTTCTATCCAAGAGATCAGAATTATGTTACCAAAATATTCAAAAGCCTCTCCTCTCCTACTCTTCTTTCTCTAATATTAAATCACTCTAATACCAACAGCAGCTAAAAATACCTCTGTAATTTTTATATACATAGAACACAGCAACACGCCTAACAATATGGGCAAAACAAGTCGGTCTCAGAATGGATTATCTTTACATTTGGGGGATATTCTGTTTGCTATTGAACTAATCAGCTTCCAAACTGCTGAACCAGAGACAGCCAGGCCTTTCAATGGGGTACCACTCGACAATGTCTTCACAAAATTACTCGAGCTGAATGCAATAGGCTCATTGACTATGCTTTTTTGACATGAATAAACACCAATCTTACAGCCCCAGCTCCAGAAGATTTCTTTCCAACTTGCTAGACAAGATCCACTGCAGCACCGTTACATCAGGGTTCCACAGGCCCGATCTCAAACCTGTCTTTCTCTTACAGGGAATCCCTCCATAGGCACAGACTTCTTGTATACATGAGCCTTACAACTTCTTCCTTACCTGGGAAAACAAGAATTCCCTCCCGCTTTATTTTAAATGAGGACAGGACCTCAAAAATTAATGGAAAGTAAGAGAAGTGTCCTGAAGACAGTGAAGATCCTAACATCCAAAGCTTAAGACATTGAACAACACTGCATAAACCCTGAAAAATCAGGGCTTGCCAACAGCTATGTGAGAAATCATCCTTTATCTCCCACTACAATACCTTCAGTGGAGAAAACTGTAAGTATCATGTGCTGCCTCTTTCTTTTTTTCAAGTCAGTAGCTGCTTACAGACATCCCTGCAGGTGTTTAACTATTTAAAATTATATCTCCCATTCAAAGCTGTGCCTCATTTGCAGCTAGACTGAAAGCAGCTCAGATCTGTTCCCAGAATGAAGTAAACCAGTCAGCAAATCACATTTTCCTACTTTATTCAAAGTAAGTGGAGCCATTCTCGTGAAGAATGCAAAGAAAGCACGGCAGAGCAGAGGTCTTTCAGTGTAACACAGAACATCAGTGATCAGCAGACAACAACAACAAATGTCTTCTCCTGCACCGTGTTCCTTGCTAGCAGGGAATCCTCCATAGAAGCCCGTCTTTAGTTTAAAAACAAAATGAAACATATTTGACATCTCCTGTCACCGTCTCCATTCCATCTGCATGTCCAAAGTGGACAATATAAATAAGTGGACAATATAAATAGGTTGGTTTTAAGCAGTTGGAAATGGGAGCAAGAGTCAGAGCAAAAACTGGTAGGCAGAAAACAGCCCTGAGCACCACTGTGGAAATTCTTCACAACGTTGCTTCCCAAACCATTTGGCATGGCAAACAAAGCTTACAGCTTCCTGAATTGAAGAGTCTCCACTCCACATCTTTCCTGAATCAGGAACAGCTATTTCTGAGCAGAGGGCCACTCCAAATCTGCTCTCTGGAAGAGGCAGAACTCCCCGCGCGCCAGGGCCCTGCCTCCGCCTGCACACCCAGCGAGACTCGCTCGGCTCACCCCTCACCACCAGCTCTGGAAGCTCAGCACGTCCTTCCTGCCCTTATTCAATGGGTGAGAGCAGCTACAGCTAGAAGGGTAACAGAGATTCCCCCGCAGCCTGGGGAAACGTGGCAGGGCAAGGGAAAAGTGAGAGCGGGAAGGAGCCGCAGAGAAGGGCTGTATGGGCTCGAGTGTCTTATAACCCCGGGGCTATTCTGACGACTTCGTATTATTTCTGCATATATGAAACAATGTAGTTTAGAGAAAAATGACTAAAGAAGTCTCCAGACTTTCATTACAAGGCTGTCTCCCAAAGCACCTTATACGGAAACTTATGTCATAGAATTTTACAATCCACAGCTTGCCCCACTTGCAGCATCCATCTCAGAAGACACTGCAGCAGGGCTGCTTCTGCAGGCAACCAGAAGCACTGCATCTGTCAAAGTTTCCTCTGGAGTTACCAGTTTTATCTTCCTGTGACACGTCACCTTTACCATACCTGATTTTGCTCCCATAAGGAGGATCACATTTTTCTTTTCCTTCAGGAAGAGAAATGCACATTGAGATGCATTCTCCGTTTGGTTTATTTCAGCCTGGTCACCAATTACCATATTCAGTGACTATTTCTCAGTAAGTTCCTTGTCCATTTTCATCAAAGCACCTGCCACTCATTGTCTGGTGCTTCCACTGCGCAGTCTTCTTGCCATTCCACCCGGCAAGCCTCCTAACGAACACAGCCCAAGAGACACTCTGCTGTTGGGAAGTTTTTCCACACTGTTCTTACAGGAGAACTCACAAGCTGTAGGTATTCTATTTCGGCACACAGAGATCTGACAACACCAGTAAACCCTACCTATGTGCTTCCTGCCATAAACAGTCTACTTTAAAATCTATTGCTAGAAATGTTTTCAATGGATTGGGAGAAAAAAAATCTCAAAGGAATTGCAGTAAAAGAAATTTAAATGTATATGAGGGCACATGCTAGCCACAACCCTTGTGTTTTTCAAGAGGGTGGAAAATACCACAACAAATTCTCTTTCTGGATAGTTTCATAGGCTTATATGTAGCTACCAAAGTGAAAAAACTAAGTAAAATTGATACCATTAGATCTATCACATATTGCACAGAACTTGAAGTTGCATTTATAATTTTTTGTAGACTAGCTGACCATATCTTGTAGATTGTATGCATTTCCAAAAAGCTTCAAAAGTTTTTGAGTTCATTTTAGAGTTTAGATCTAAATAAAACACCAAGCTTTGAGGAATGGAAGTGTATAACTATTGTAACAGCTGCCACTTTTCTGGAAATATCAAGGCTTAAGCCCATTTGTAAACTGCAGACACAACCTTTATCTGCTTCAGTTCAGACAAATGGGATCCTGAAGCCTGTGACTGTGTAACATTCTGATAAGAAGCTAATGTTCTAGATCATCATAAAGTAGAAATGGACAACTGGAGTATTTGTAAATATGTTTAAGAACATGAAAATTAATTCAAAGCAGTCTTAGTTAACCAAGAGCTTATATGGAACAGGAAGCACTGTCAGAAGCTTTGTGCACCATTTTTTGAATGATGGGTGTCAAGTAGAAGGAGCCAGTCTCTTTTCAGTGGTGCCCTGTGATAGGACAAGAGGTTAACGGTCACAAGCTGGAACACAGCAAGTTTCACCTCAACATGAGGAGAAACTTTGTAACTGTGAGGGTGACAGAGCCTGAACAGGCTGCCCAAGAGAGGTTGTGGAGTCTCCTCTAGAGGAGACTTTCAAAACCCACCTGGATCTGTTCCTGTGTGGCCTGCCCTGGGTGTTCCTGCTCTGGCAGGGAGCTGGACTCGATCTCCAGATGTCCCTTCCAACCTCTACCATTCTATGATTCTATGAATGTTTTACCATGAATCTCTTCAACAAGTACAAATGCACACACATAGAAAAGTGTGAATTCTAACAAAAGATATATTTTTTAAAAAAGAAATTTATAAATTAGGTTTGAAAAGTTGTAAGATCATTGGTAGTAACATAACTGATCAAAAGTAATTTCGAGATTTATTGTATTACTTCCTCACTATCTTGACAGCAAGATCACATTTTCAAACATTTATGTATGAAATACACAGAAGAAATGAACAACTGAGTCATTCATCTGCTCTCAACCTACATATGTCAACACACGGATTGAATGAGCGAGCTTTGCATGTAAATGCTCACATTTGGCATTTTGATCTGTATGTCTATATTATCACAAGAAAACCAGCTCTCTTAATTCACCCATTTGTAAAGGCTACATCTTCATAAATAAAACTTGTGTATGCAATAAACCAGAAGTTGCAGTAATAGTCTTTCAGGTTGGCCAAGAATTTCGGTGAAGCACTGTTTTTTAGAAATGCTAAGTATGTTAAAGAGTGACAGAGATCCCATCTGTTTTTGCCAAGAACCTGATTTTCGGAAGTCCAAGGTGCAATAGCGTTGCCAGCGACACAGGGAAATTAATTACATATATATTTTGCAGGTTTTCAAAAACCATACTCAGGAGGCTGTTATTAGAAGTCAGCCAGCAGAAAATACTTACATTGCCATGGAATAAAATATGTCAGAACAATACATGATACTTATTTTTTTAGTCAGTAGTTGAAAAATACTTTTTTTTTTTTCCTTTTCATTTTCACTATAGAAAGAGAAGATAAATTTTCAAATATTACACATGTAGACCCTCAAATATGTACATTTCCCCCCCAACAACAAAATTAAGAGAACTATGATTTTCTAATTTCTTACTTACAGCTCCAGGCAAGCAAGCCAAACCCTGAATTAAATTACATTAGTATATCATGCAAAAAATGGCTTAGAAATAATTTAAGTATGATATTTAACAGGATTTGGGGTGTTTATCAGCATGTGTACAAATAGCATTAAGGGCAAATGCAATAAAACTACTCTTCGAAAACAATATAGTCTTATTTCCAGAACTGCAACCTCACTAATGCTGTGTGGACTTTTTTACTCCAGAGGTAAGTATCTTTTTTATCTGTTTTGCCTGCCTTGATTCTCATTTGCATGATCTGAAAATCACACAAACAGTCTGAGCTGAGAAGAAACAAGGAATAAGTCATAATAAATAGGTCTTGCATGTAAAACAAGCTCCTTAAGGTGACAGAGCTTGAAAAGGGGGATGAAGAAAGATAATACATAAATTTCTGCTTGGAAATGTAATTACAAAGCCTGAAGTGACAGCTACAGTATTTTATGACTGTGAATTTACAAAAAAAAAACAACAAACCACACCGGGCCAAAATCACTATTAGGTCCCTAACAGAAGCTTAAGTCAATGGCCCTTTGTCTTCAGACAGGATTCTTACCTCTTTTTTTTCACCACCTAACTCACTGATGCACGGAGTGCTTCAGGTAACTGAAACCTAAAGCCACAGACTGGTGTCAGTGGTGCTGCCTAAAACAGACAACAGGCAAAATCATCAGATCGAGATGGAAGTATTTGTTATGTGAGGTGACACAGAGATATGTTCTTTGAGGTGCAGAATATCCATCCTTAGAGAGACAGTACTGACAAACACACAGAGAAAAACACAATATTAAAACTCCCATTGAAGTTTTTGGTTATCTGTGTGCTACTGGTGTGATGTCATCTGAGGGAAGGATTCAGTTTGGATTACCGGTCAGTGGGCTGCAGACTTCCTACACATGGGCTGCAGGTTCCATATACCCACACCAGTGCAGCCTGGCAACATTTTACAACATTTAAGTCACTGTTTTAAAAATTGGCATCAGCATAATACAGCGAGTACTCCAGACTATGAATTCTATACCCTTCCCACTATGTGACACCACTTTGCACTCTCAGAGAAGGGAAAGGTTTCTCCACAAGGTAACGATGGTATTGATTCTTTAGACACAAGACAGACAAGAAACAGCTCATCTGTTTTTGATTACCATGTATAACAGTGACAAAATGATCTCCAAATTAGAGAGGCAGATTTGATTAAACACATCAGAGTTCCAACACACTCAGTAGCTATGCAAACAGAGAGCAGCGCACCAGCGTTTGCAAAATGCTTCCGAATGTATGAAGGAAATCTATACAAAAAAAGTCCTATGGAGGAAAAAAAAAGTTCAGTAAAAAACTAAGATGCTATACTATCAATAATACATCCCCATTTTGCAAAGCATTTAACGCTATTCTTTAAGTCATCTGATGAGTAGTTAACACACAGTGAAAGTGAGTGTGTATATGGATGTTGTGCCAGCACAGGTCTAGAAAACAGAAAGCAAAAAAACCAACCCTGTTCAGCAAAATATTTGAATTAAACAGACCTGCATTGAGATAGTGTTATAACACTTATTACTTCCTCACCTATTATTTAATTCAATGGAAGTTATTGTTTAAAAACAAAAGGGCTGTATGACAAGAACATACTGACATCTGCTGGCATTCTACAAATGCGTTTCTCCACAGATTCGGATTTCATGCCCTCGACAGGGCTGCGTAACAAATCAACATTGTCCATATTTAAACATGGCAGATTAAAACAGTATTCTATACATTCAGATGTTGAAAGTGTGCGTGACATCCTGTAGCGAAACAGTCTACACACTCTTCTTGCTTTTCCATATTTGATTTCTAAAGTATCACAGGAAATTATTTTTGCCTGATTTGTATAAAAATGCTCAGTGATAGGGCAGACCAGTTACACTCAAATAATTATTTCTCTAATTTCTTTGCCAACAAAAGACTTAGTATTTCCAATCCAGAAACGTAACTGTATCTGTCACTCTGGTAAAGCTCATAATGGTACATATTGTTTCACAGTAATGATTAGCAAATTAAAAGAACAATTTTTATTTGTATAAGCACCAGAGCAAAAGGATACATGTAAAGATAACACACTAATCCTCTAGCAACCCACACCCTGAAAGCGGTACCTAAACACTCTGGGTAAGATCCATGATGGCTCATCATTCAACACAACACAGGTATTTTGATAACCAGAATATAGTCCAGAAGACTGAACAGTTCTCAGAGCCACAGCATGCAAAAGTCAGAAATTCTAGTTAACGCATATAGTTCCTAAAGCAGCTCTAACTTGGCATCACTGTGAATATGGAGTACTCTGTAAACCTTCATGCAATTCTAAATTTATTACCTGAAAAGCGTGGGATATATTCAGGTAATGCTTGCTGTTGGAATCACAGCTGAACATTTCCTGTCGTGTGTGCTTTAACACAAAGTTATGTTTGATAATTTAAATGCAAAATAGAAGGAATTCAGATTTACAGTTCATAGGGTAGCAACTCAGATGTGTTGCACACAGATACTGAGGCATAAGTTTAGGATAAGAAACAATGACACAAATCATTAAATATTAACAATTGCCAAGCTGTGCTTAGTGGAAATCAGAAACACCTTCCTTACTATTTTTGCATTTCCAAATCAACTGTCAGCTGTGAGGTCAATTCCTTTTTATCAGCACATTAGCTATATACATTTCATAGATGTGAAAGGGTAAGTGAAAACACCAAATTCACCTAACTCAGCAACTGTGAGTATTTTTACTGTGTGCACTAACCAGCATCTGTATTTCTTAGGCTAGACAGAAAATAAGAAGTCACAGTAGTTTTTAAACATGAAAAAATACACAGCTCTCTTCCTGCAAGTGTTTGACTAAAAAACTTACACCCCTAAGAAAACTAACGAAATACATGGTTCTGACAAGAAGGAGAAGCAGTCTCAGCTTGGCTGGCTCACAGCTGTATGCCTCGGCCATGAAGCACTGGGTCACGCAACCTTCCACTCAGCTGTATACAGCGGACACCAACCTCTTAAGCAAAACAAATACGCAGCAAGGTAAAATCAAGCACTCACTGATAGCTTCCCAGCAGCTTGCCAGGGAGCAGAGCTGACTGCCCCTGCCACACGGAGCCCATCGGCAGGGCTGTGAGCGTTCAGACATCACACAGCATCAGCACAAGAGCACCGAATTCGTAAGCAACTTCACAAGAACCCAACTACTCACATACTCTGTAGTAGACTCTATCCAATTCACATGTTCAATATTCAGAAGAAACACACAGGTCATCTCATGCCATCAGTCGTGCTTCTCTTGTGACCAGTGTGTACATCTTTCATAGGCATGCACACTTCCACAGTCCTAAAATGTGAGGCATTTCTCACTCTTCCAGCATCATGCCAGGAAGGACCACCCATACCGAAGCATCAAGCTGCAACAGCACTGCATTACAACATCCATTTGAAATTCCCTTTTAATTTCCTCATTTGAGACAGTTTTACTCAATTATTTAAACTTCTTATATATTAAACATCAGCAGAGCAAATCCACACAAAGAAAAGAAAATCAAAGAAAGGGGAAACTGTTATTACCCTAAACCCCTCCTACTCTTTAAGATGTGAATTCAGATTCCTCAAATCCACAGATGACAACAGCCAGCCTTCCAGCAGAGAGGAAAAGCACATCCTTTGGAGATCCCCAAAGCCAGTCTTTAATTACAAGATCACTGTTTTCCCCCAATCAACCCAGCACATGCTACCACCACAAATAGCAGGCCTGAGACACACAAAAAATATTAGACCAACTTTCCTATTAGCAGTTCAGAGGACTCAAAGTGCAATGATCCTGAATGATTCCACTAAGAACAGCTCTGATGTGTATTGGCAAAACTAAGGAGGGAGGTAACCAGAGGAGCCCAAGATACAAGATTAAAAGACACCAACAGCGTTGCTCTTCCCTGTTACAATCAATAGTATTTCCTACTGATTTATTGAGAATGTCTGTAGTGCTTTAGACTTACTTTGGAACCCTTCAAAGGAGACAAAACTTGAGACCAAACTATATGGCACTTTATGTAGCAAAATAAACAGCAAATGCAGCGTGTGTTACTACAACGTAACTCAGTGAGTTATTTTTTATGGCAATATGGAACACACACCAGCTAAGGATGTGCTTCTTAAAAGCAACAGTACTAAGATCTACTAATATGACAGGTGCAGTGCTGGATTTAAACACATTTACAGGAGTAGAGATACCAATTTACTGCCTAAAATTTACCTCAAATAAAGATGCATCTACTTATGCAACTAAAAGAGCATTGATTTATAGGCAATGTGTAAGTCCTCCGTAGCACAGCACAGGTGCAGAATAGTATGATTCTGGCAAACCAAAGTCAGAAAGTAGAAAGGAAGTTTATCACTCAAATTTTACTATTGTAAAATTTACTATCCACTAGAATATACACACCTTAGCAATTGGGATTCACATTTTAGTCTACTACTTTGCAAGAGTACCAATATGGATAGAGAAAAGGAGCCCGTGTTTCTTTTAACATCACAGGAAACTTCCTAATTTTTCTTTATTTTGCCTTATAAATCAACACTGATATTAAGAATTATTCATGCCCTACCATTGTTATTTTATTCAAGAACCCAAAAAACCCCAAACACAATACAAAACACCACAACAAAACCCCAGCACACCAAAATGTTCACAACACAGACCCTGACGAGACCATCAGAATTTTAACTCGCTGGCCACCGCTTTAAATAAATTTGCTATTCTAGCCCAGAGAATAGCGCTGAGTGGAACCAAGGCATTCCAGCAGTACCTGCATTACCATCAACTGTTGAGAAACTTGATTTTGACCTGTGTTACTGGTACGACTCCTAATCACAGGAAAAGCGGCTGAAGAGCAGCCAAGGAGACGAGAGTGTTCTGCAACATTCCTCCAAAAGCCAAATTACTTAGAGTAAGCCTGAAATACAACCGTGCAGACTTCCCACTGCTGCTGCCTGCTGTTTGCCAGGCAGCATATTGAAAACCTCAGCTTCTGGCATCAGAAACACACGCCAGAGATATTAGACATTTTGAGGAGGAGATGGAAAACATTTGGTACCATGTACATCACGCCGATGCTCTGTATGTGCCTGTGTTTGTGCGTGTGTCTGCAAAGTGACACACAACATTGCAAAACACAGGCCAGTTACATCAGTGATGGCACGATGTCCCTTCTAAAAGAAGGAGTTTGCCATCTATGTCGAACACGTTCAGTGAGCCTTCATCTTCTGTTACCCACTGTAAAAGTACTGATAAAGTCTAGAAAAAACAAGTTTCTCTAAGTCAGGCAGTTAGATACAGTGCATAACATGGTTATTTGGTGGCACCACAGTTATTTGCTGGTACAGGCCTCCCCCTGCAATTTCTGTCACTGGCAAACTAAGAAAAAACAACTATGAAAAAAATGGCGAGCAAATGATGCTGAAAGCATTCTGCATCCTTGTGACCTCAGAACAATCGCTTCTTTACACCTTGGTGTTATTACAATGCCTCATGCAAACCTTCCCTTCCTACCTGTTGGCTAAACAGCAGCTTTAGCAGAGCCAGACAGCTATGACACTAGCGAAAACAAAACTGTTAATTGCTGCTTTTACCTCGGTAGTTCCAGACCCAGCAGAGAAGAACAAATAGGAAAATCAGGAGCAGTGAAGTACCACACTTAGGAAACACACACACTACTACAATGGCTACCATGAAACATCTGCAAAATATTTTTTTTTGCAATTCTTTCTTAACAAAGTGGAAATAATTCTACTAGATACAAATGGAGACTGTAATGCATGGATAGTGCAACACTAGTGCTGGTTTTTAGAAGGGGAAAGTCCTTCAATTGCCCAGAAAAGCCTTCATTTCCTTCAATTGTAGTAAGCAGAAGTGACACACATCCACAGCAGTAGCATAATTAACTTAATAAGAGAGCTCTTAGCAGAAGAATGTAATATTTAAAAGCTCAAAAGCAAAGATTATTTGATTTTTAAAGAAACTGGAACAATACTATGGGCTCCTGTAACAAAAAAGATGGACACCTCTTATTATAACAAGAGATTTTTATGACTCATTTATGTCTAATTACCTATTTTTATTTCATTGTATGCTTTTATTATCTTGACCTTTATCACCTCTCACTGCTAAACTACATGCTTTGCATTAAATTTATAAGGAAATTTTGTATCTTCCTAAATTTGATGGCTTTGTTTTAAATTACTTCTTTTCATAAATGACCAGGGTTTTATCTAGTACTCAAGAGATGGTACCTGACCATCCTTTACGGCTGTCTCCAAGAAATCCCTACAATCCTGCAGAACTCTTTCTATCAGGGTACCAGAAAGTTACTGTGATACACATTTGGACATAAGACCACAAAAAAGCACTTTCATATTTAGAATATTTAGTTCCTACCCATACAAGTTTGTATATACAGAGATTCCAAGCGTGTCCTTTTTAAATTCTACTCGGGTTCTATCAAACACACGTATCTTAAGAAAGGTGGTTCTCTGGCTACGATGAAACAGAGGTTTCAGTTGATTCAAAGGCAAGAATAAAACCATGACGACTCAAACAATGGAAACCTCAGGCTAATCACATTAAAAGGGAAACAAGTAAGAAGTGTTATCAACAAAAGTTAATTATGTACTTGGCTGCAGTGAAATGGCAACTGCTGAAAAACAAACTATGTTCAAAGTGATTAAAGGGGCCAAACTACTTGACTGCATCATTCTGCCTGTTTGAATCAGTATGTCCCAACAAGTGCTGATTAATCAGGTGGGTTATTGGATATGACAGTTCCCAAAGTGAGGACAAAGCATCATATCAGCATCAATCCCAACTGATTTGAAGGCATTTTACGGTGGGAGGAGTAAAAGATAGCTTCAGTATCAAAGAAGAGATGGTTTTAGAATAAGGCTTATACAAAGCAAGAAGATCTATTTGTGTTTGTACCCCAGAGTGCTCTGTACATTAGGCTACTTACTGCCCCTAACTTGTCCCATCTGACAACTGGGCTTTATGGTTGATTTTTCCCACTTAATAGTCAGTTACAGTCAGAGGTTCAGTACTGAATCAAAATGAAAGCAAGACTGTAAAATAGAAACAGTGAAATAAAAATGTAAATAAAAAATTCATGAGTAGGTATCTGGGGTTGAAAAGCAAAAATGACAAAATAATGTGGGTTTAAGTTGAAGACATTCACAATAAAGCAAGTGTGCAAAACATGCAATATGGACAATTTTGGTATTTGGCAAGAGTTCAATACTTGTAATGACCAAGAGAAACCCAATCGGTCTCCCGTGGAGGCAGCTGCAGACTAACACATTATCACGATGGTAACAGAGAAGAGGTCATCACGAAGTGAAGGAGCCATTTGGAGAGTGTCCTAAATTACAGAGCAGGAAAAGGGGGTCTAATATCACAGAAAGATCAGGAGGATATCTAGATCCATTAATCTTCCTGCTGGGTCACTGTATGTGGCTCAATTCAAACTGCACTCTGGGACTTCCTTAGCATTCATATTGTTGCAGCCTTAAAATGGATATCACCATGTGGTAGATGACATCTTAGGTAGCTCATCTTCGATGCTGGAGAAAAGGATGTTTAAGTAACTACTCACATACACAGTGGACTGTCTGTAGTGGACTGAGATTACTTTTTTCTTTTTTTATAATCCTAGAACTTCACTGTAAAGTTTCACTGTAACAAACAATAAATTTTCACCCCATTATTTCAATTATTTCTCGCGACACTGATCAGAAACAACAATCCCAGAGCATGACTTGAAACAGATGCTTCAAGATCTTTTCCCACCCAAGAAGCAAGACTGTAAGCGCTGTGGTTAAGGACTGCAAACATACTCACACCTTCAAAACAGTGTGCATTCATAGCTGACATTTTCTACGCCATGTTTGAGTTCCCTGAATTTCTAGGAAAAAATATGTCTTTTTGGGCTAGCTTTTTATTGTTCTGATGATATAGTATTTGCTCACATCTAATACAGAGCCTGAACTCAGAGACAATCTAACATCCCTAGAAAACTTGGAAATAGCAAACAGAAGAGCAAGATCCTATGAGTGTCTTCACCAAGAAAAGAACATCAGCATGTATTCACACTTTCTTAGATTCTAAAAAATCCAATGGAAAAGCGATTAAGAAATACCCAAAAGCAGAGGAAAAGTTTGAATGACTAGCACTGTGACAGAACCAAGAACAATGAACTACAAAACAGAGCAGAAAGCTGAGATTCACCAACTCCAGCTCTCGCTACCTTTTCTTTAACAATGAGAAGCTTAACAAACAGCAATTGTTTGAAACATACTCCAGACTGCTTCCTTTTAATTCCTTTGTTTTGTAATCATAACCTCTTCTTTTTGTGCCCTGAACTTTCTCAGTCAGGGGCTGTACACTGGAGGGTTGAAACCAAGCGTGCTGCAAGCTGCTAAATTCTGTAGAGCGTTTGTAACACTGGCGACAAACAGCTGCATCTGGCCCTGCACTCATCATTACGCCCTTTACCTTAAAAGTGATTTAGTTTTGCATGTTTGCCCTTTAACACAGCCCAAGACTTTCAGCTCAACCTGCTGTACCGATATTCTCTTATACCCTTCTCTCAGAAGCAGAGAAGCAATGATTGTAATGGACAGGAGTTTTCTTTTTACAAAATGTCCCTGACTGACTCCAGTCTCCCACCAACAGACGCTCCCAGTTTGTGGCACAGCGTTTCCCACTCCAGGCAGTCATCTTAATTTTAGGGCCCTGGATTGCATAGGTAGACACTAAGGCACCTGACAATCTAGAATGGTGTATTTACCTTCGTCCTCTCAGAGTATTAGCTGCAATAACATCTTGCTGTTTGGAAACACAGGATTTTACAACCGCATTTAAAGTTGCAAAATGTTCTGGTTTTTTTAACTGGCTTTGAGAAAACCATCCCAGAGCTTTTGATTTGTGTACATGTCTTATGTCAGAGACACTTCAAACAACTATCGAATTTCTGAAAGGTACATACTTCTGAGATACCTAACGGTTTCTTTCCCCTTGAAAAGAGCCAGATAGTTAATACCTCGTAACACACCTCAAAGACTATCTTCAGCTCCTGAACATTCATTAAAAACTCGCCATATAATTGCCCTTACTTCTGGACAGGTTCTCAGCAAAGTACAGAATCTGGAGCAGAAAAGCAGATTCATTAAACTACACCTACTTGGCAAAAAAAAAAAAAAAAAAAGTATTTCTAAGTATGGCAAGCATGTTTTTGGCATTTTATGTTGCCTGATATCCAATTGTAATCCATACTGTGAAACAAACGCGACCGCTTCTTTGTGCTCTTCAGAATGTTACTCATGCTTCAGTACTCCTGCTACACAGCACTGTAAATCCCAGCATCCCCAGAGTATCTTCCCGTGTCAGGTAAGATTTCTTTCAGTTTACGTACATTTTGCAATGCATCAATATGAAAGATCAAACTCCCTTATTTGCAGTAAGTTGTTATTTCTGGCATATGAAATTCTAGCAAAATAATACCATTATGTAGGGAAAGTGTAGTAAATACTGATAGAGAACTTTACAAAGTTTCCCGTTTATGCATAAAACCGTACATTCAGAATAGGTGATAAAGAACAATATCCACTAGTAATATATTCAAGAATACACAACGTAAAGTTTCAGAGATGACATTAAACTTTCAACAAGGAGGATTTGTGCTGCAAAATAATTATGGGCACTGAAAAATTCAATTATTTAATTAAAAGAAGCAAACTATTCATAAAAATGTGCAACTAAGCAAAGAATTAGAAACAAAAAGCAACAATAAAAAACAAGACTTCTCATAAATGACTTAGGAAAAGATCCTCAGAGACAGGAGCTTTTTTCTGCTCTGAGGAAATACTACAGCTCAAATTCTGCACAATCAAGACAACAGAAGTTCTGCCACAGATGGAAGTATTTCATATAAACAGTCAAGCCACCTAATATTCTGTTTGCTACTCTCTTAAGACCCATCCATTCACCTGCCTCCTAACTCTTCAGTTTTATTCACACACTACTTATATGAAGGTGCATTACACAACAGCATCCCCAGCCTCCCACATGAAACAGGAATGAGTCAAGATCCAAGAAATCAGTAGGAAGAGTTCTGACAGATGCACAAAAATAACTCAGTTGAAAGAAAAACATTTCTCAGATACTATATTTCTCTCAAGCTGTATTATATATATATAGTATTATGTATCAGTCTTAATTACAGAAGATTCATCTTTTGCAGACTAATCCACCTTTCAGAAAACAGTATGCTTAACGTAACGATGCCTTCCATAACTGTAAATAGTATTTCTTCTTGTGGCCAGCACTAGCAATTCTATTTTACAGTATATAATGCTTATTAGATTTAAAAATCAAATAGTGCCATTTCAAAGCTACAGCGTGATAAATTAGTGATGGCAAATTGTGCAACTCAGCCATGGCCTCTTCTGTCCTGTATTTCCAACTAGCTCAACTTCCCCCAGTGCAAATGAATACTGAACAGCTCATAAACGAAGCTTACCTGTCCACACAAAGTGAGACCAAGGATACTATTTCCATTAATCCCTCCTAAAAACCAGGGAGAGCCTGGTCAAGCCAGCATGTGTGCAGGGCTGACAGAGAAGCAGTAGGTCCCCCAGAAAGCAGTAATAACTAGTGGAACAGAGACTGACTGGGCATACCAGAGAGAGAGACAGATTGAAGGGAATGAGAAAAAATTATTTAGAAAAGAATTAGACAGAGCATATTCTAAGAAGACAAAAATGAGACGAAGGAAAAACCAGTGAAAGCAAGAAGAAAAGCAAGAGGAGAAGGGGAATAGAAGAAGTACATAAACATCCATCAGAGATGACACCGGTACGAGCTGATCCTGCCCTGGGCAGAAAGACTGACTACATGAGTGGCTGAGTCCCCTCTGGCTTCGCTATTCCATGTTTAACTTCAAAGGGGCTTTGTACAGGACTGCAGCTTGGGAAGCAAAGAGAAACTTCAAAACCCACCAATATTGGCAGCCAGGGCCTAAGGACACAACATTCTCCCTCCTCTGCAGTAAGTCAGCAGCACATGTTAGTAAGGGATTACATACGTGCAGAGTGTGTAGGCACTATCATCATTCACATTGCTAGGAACCGGACCTTGTCATCCTACATGGGCACTCCTATTCTATACTGCAAATGTATCAGTACGCTTCAGAATTAACAACCCTGCTCCTGCTCTCTTCCTCGACACCGGACTCTTGCAAGTATTTCCATCATTTAAGAATACCCTTTCATGAAAGCCAGAAAAGCATCTCATCACATCAAGGACACCGAGTACTTAGATTACAAGAACTACAAAAATCATCACCGTACTATGAATTTTATTCATTATGTTTGTCAGCTGTATTACTGATAGTGAGTTAAGTACTAACAGAAAAAATAAATACAGTCTCGACACTATAAACAGAGAGTTCATCTCAGGAAACGCCAAATCCTTTGTCTAATGTGTTTACCAGAAGAATAAATTGTAAACGAAACTTGCGTAGCCAAGCCTTTAAAGTCTACATAAGACAGAGAGCAGCTCTGAACTATAATCAAAAATGCTACATAAAAATAGTTTCCCAAAAACTCAGTCACTCAAAATCATTCAAGTAGAAGAAAACAGAAGTAAATTAAAAATACCATAGTCTGAGCTATCCTAAATTGCTACTATAATCCTGATATCTGGAACCTGTGACACGAAATACTTTCCTAGAAACTAAATGATCTATGGAGAATCACATAGAGAATTCACACACCCCCCCACCACCACTCTTCCCAATACGTATTTTCTCAAGCAGCTGTGGCTATTTGGTTTCTAAAATATAATTATTTGATTATGAGGAATAACTCCAGTTTAGACTGTAATACACCCACTATCATCAATCCCTACCACAGAATGACAAAATCTTGCTTCTACTTCCATAGTCCATCCATACAAATGTTTTCACACTTCTAAATGACAAATGAAACATGTAATGTCTTTCCTCTATTAAGTATTTTAGGGTGGAAAATGAAGCAAGACACTTGGGACACCATCTTCAGCATCTGTTGTATTTTATGATCCCATTTGTCTTGAATAAGCTGAATTTTATTTATAGTGAAAAACCAGTCATCGTTAAACTACTTAAGAATCTAACATACTATGCCACATATGCAATTCAGAGAGCAGATTAAACCAAAGCTGCAGATTTGGACAAGATCTTTCACACTTCAGTGATGTGAATCACTCCAGAGTTAAACTTCAGTCCACATTCGTCTCACCATCTGTGCAAACCACGTTAAGTTGGCAGCACAACATCCAACAGCCCCGTTACAGATCTCGGCAACGCAGGACGCGTGCCACTCACACCGCACAGCCGTGCCTCTGCTGAAAGGTGGCAGTTCTGGCTGGAACCACCTGGACATTCTAAAGGTATATGGTGTTCTTTCACCTGTAGTGAACGCATTTATAGGCAACACACAGTTTCGGTTTTTCTCCTGACAGAAGCATACAGGAGGAACTGATGTGATGGATCGCCTATAAAATAAGTAAATATTGATGACTTAGAAGCAAACAGTTTCCCAGAACCTAAATAGCTGCACTCTTTTAATCAGTAACTCATCTGAAACCTGACTGGCCATTTTTCTTATTCTTTGTATTTTGCGAGACACCTCCCGCGCCAGCGTTTTCCCCGCGGCACCTTCCGCGACGTTTTGCCGGAGGAAAGCTAAGCCCGTGCGGTGCCGCTCGCACCCCGCGCCGCGCACTTTGCCCAGCAGCACCGCGCGGAGACGAGCGCCCCAGCGCTCCTACCCCGCGCCGCGCCTCCGCACCCCCAGCTCTCACCGCAGCCCCCTCTTCCCGAGAATCCCCCGTCCGCCGACGCTCCGCGGACGCGCAACCCTCCGCCCGAGCCGCCGCGGAAACTTTCCGACCGCGGCGCCCGGCGCCAGCGGGAGCGCCTCCTTGCCGGGGGCAGGCCGGGCAGGGATGAGCCGAGCCGAGCCGAGCCGAGCCGGCCGCGATGCCCGCCGCCAGCACGCACCTGCCGGGATGCCCCGCGCCAGGCGGCCCCACTGCCCCCCAGCACCCTCTGCGAGGCCGCGGCCGAAACTCACCATAAAGA
>WUAM01000264.1:746584-765704 GCA_024336885.1 Actenoides hombroni
TTATCGAGGCTGACTTTAATTAGATGTAATAAAGTATTCCTAGCAAGGATATGTAATATATATTCTCTGCAGGGGCGGAACCTGCCCCCTGCACCCCAGGAGCGGGCGCAACTTTTTGCCCCTCGGCGGAGCGGTGACCCCGGGGTTGTTCCGGAGAGCGGTGCGCGCTTCCCCGGCAGGACCTGTCACTCTGGGGGCGGGAGGCAAGCAAATAAATGACACGCGCAAAAAGTGGTACTTGGGAAAGCGTTGATTAAACGCATGCCCTTGGCGAAACTCGGACAGCTCCGCCGGCTTCTTCCTCCCAAGGGAAACCAAATCGTACAAGAACTCTAATGCTCAGCTCACGAGGAGAGCATCGCAGCATCCCCAAGCGCGTGAATTACCATTACATCAGCCTGACAACAGCTATCTACGAGAAAGTTTGAAGAAAAAAAAAAAAAAAACAAACCAAAAAACCCCACATCAAGTCCTATCAGAACACTGCCTTGTCCTTTTCCACACATTAGGTATTAATTCTGTAATGATCAACGCATTTTTGTGCTGCTCAACCTTCAGCTACAATAAATGAATGCCACTGAGATTTAGTTCAACGTGTAAACTTGTATCAATCACGTAGGGGTAGTCTGAGGATAAGACAGATGTGCTATCCTCTATGGTTTAGAAGTAGGGAGTTGTTTTAAGTCTATAGATGGAAAATGAACAATACAGGGGATAATGAGGAAGGAAGCTTGAAATCCTAAGTGTATGATTCCTTGAAAAAACTTCACATGAATAATGTCCTCGTAAGAAAATAAACACAGCTACAGCGGTCTGAAATTCAACTGTAGTTCACACATCTATCACGTACAGAAGTATCTCAATAGCACAAATCTATATCCCAGCGCCCCTTCTTACAGCTTTGGGGCTTAGCCTATTCCTTTTGCTATTTTAAGTCCCAAGGTGTGATCCCAGATCCCCTAAATATGTAACTCAGTGGAACTGCTCAGAAGTGTACCTTTACCAAGTCACACCAGTTTATGGTGCTAGGTTGTTTCAAACAGAAATCCAGAATTTATAATTCCTCACCAAACACAAAGCACCATTAAACTAATGGCTGGGAGCCATTAGCTCCACCTTTTTTAAAACGGTCATACTACTGAGAGGTATAGACTTGGTCAAACATTCATTTCCAGGATCAAAAGGTAAATTACCAAGGTATTACAACAGATTCCCTCAAGATGTACGTCCCACTCTGTCAGATGAGTTCATATAAAGACCCCTGGAACCTTGAACCACAAATCACATCCTTCTTAAAAGAACTCCATCTGCAAAAGTTTGCCATCCTTATTCTACAGGCTCCAGGCTGAAGTTAAAGCTGAAGTTAAAGTGCTTGGTTGGTGGCTATAGGAAGAAATAATTGTTGATTACAAGACATGAAAGATAAGTTCTGAGAAGAGAAATAGAAGCCAACAGAGAGAGCATCACATTCTCACATAGTCTGTGGCAGAGCAGAGAGCAGCACCCAAATACCGTGTTCTGTTCCAGAACTCCATGCATTAAAACATTTTCAGTCTTAAACATTATGTATGCAGTTGTACTTCCCTGTGTATCTCCTAGACAGTAACCACCTTCAGAAAGGTATCTTGTTATTTATTTGGCTTGTAATGCATGGGACATTTAAAGCATTTAATAGAAAAAAAAAACTGTTGACGATTCCTGCTCTAAAGTTTTAATTGCATGAAGCCACAACTCACAGTCAAAAATGTTTAAAAAGAAAGGACACAAAATTAAATGTAATTGTCTCGTCATGCACTTAAACAAGTTGGCTTCAGGAGGAGACATTTTCCAATTTGAAGGAAATTATCAATAGCAAGAGAACAAAATAAAAGTAAGGTAATGAAATGCTCTGTTGAAACACAATGTTTTGAACAAATTCCCGGTCAGGGATTCATTCTTAAAACCTTTTAACAAATCTCCTTTCTGAATAAAAGCCTATTTCAGGTTTTCTTAAAGTCTGAAACATTTTTCCCTTTCAAGTAAAATGTTTTCAGAGTTTATTTCTAAATTCTTTTTTTTTTTTTCCAAATTGTATTGGAAATAAAAGTGGTGTGTGGTTATTCTAATCAAGACACACCTAGATTCTTACAAAAAAGAATAAAATTCATTTTACACCTTTTACAAGAAAGCAGCTGGTCAGCAAAAGACACAGCACAAAGCCAAGCCTCACCGTGGCTCTGAAAAACATCCTCAACCCAATGAACTGCAGTTGCCAGGCTAAAACACAATCATCTGAAGAAGGGGTTCCTGAAGGAACTTATTCAATGAGCATAAGTTTCTCCAGCTTTACTGAACCATTTTTGTCTCCCTTCCTCTTCTTTCACGTACCGTCTTGATCTTTGGAGGCTGCAGTGAGGAAGGTTCATCCAGCTTTCATCTAGGCCATCTGTTTTGTCTGCTGTCAGCCTGTTTAAGTCTTCAAACTCATTGTGGACCTGCACTCAAAACTTTTATTGGCCCTTCTCCCACAGATTTTTGCAAATCAGACAACTGGCATCCTTACTTTCGACTACCCAGCCCATATTGCCTTCTCCTTACGAACACCACTCAATGGTACCCGGGCCAATAAAGTAACTGCAAACACTGCAGGACTGAATTCTGTACCTAGAAATATTTGGGAGGAGCACTGACAGCAGAAGGTATGTGGTTTGCTCCCAAACACCTCCTCAGCACCAGGAGGCAAGACAACAGACTTTTTTCTCTGTATCGGTTTTGAAACAAGATTGTCTTTCTCCTCCGTACAACCTTTGAAACAGAGGGTTAAGCAACTTCTAGCGGATTGCCCGGTAGTTAAAGGAAGCGTTACAACAGAGCTGGGGGTCAGCAATTGCCCAGCACGGACTAAACCATACTTCAGATTGAGAACACCGACCCACGTGTAAGGGATGAGACCAACTGGGCAGTGCGTACAACGAAATGTCATTAGGTTCAGTGCCTGATGCCTTGCTTCAGAGCTAATTTACTGTTCAATACTGCAGTGGTATGGGGTAAATAGGCGATGATTACTGCAGTAGAAGGGAAAAAAGGTTTCATTACTTCTAAAAACAGTAAGATTAAAAAAAATAGATCTCTGAAAAGTAAAAAATAGACCTAAAGAAAACAGATCTGTGGTATGTGGGAGATGAACTGGAGGTAAAAGATGATTAGACAAAATAATTGCTCTTAACAGCAGACTAAGTAAATGCTGAAGACGCTGTAACAAAATAAGAAAATTCAAAAGAAAAGTGGTAAAAGCGATGATTTAAAGTCTTCAGAATGTAAAGATTCCCTGTATCTGTAAGAATGATATAAATAGTACATACATATTTAAGGCTTTAAAAATTCATAATATATTTGCAGAGAAGACCATCTATAACACATCCACAACCACTACAAATGTATTCCTTCATTTTAGGGGCTGTTCATTTCATTACCAATGGTAAGTGAACACATGAGCCATTTGCAGTGAAATATTCAAGCTTAAAGTAAATCCATTTGTGGGGGTTGCTGATGTATTACAAATTTCAGTGCCACAAACACTTCATGAATCATCTTCAAAATAACGATGCATCGGCATATACTTTGGTAATAGTCCATGGATAGTTAACCGTGCAGATGCTATCAGGAAGTGTAGCCATGAGTGATTTGGAGAAAGAGCGTTATCTTGATTCTTGAAATTCATGACAAAACAGAAACCCTGCCTCAGGCACAAACTCAAAGAAATGGACAAATCCAGTTTCAGACACAAAACACGAAAAAAAGGATATATGATTCTGTGCATGTACCATTCTGATGGTGGTAGCTTCTTAGTCTAACCTCACATTTCTTACATGCTTTTGAATTCTTGACAATTTATAGCCCAGCTATAAACTGAACACTTGTCTTCTGGATGATGTTTTGGATAGAGTCAAAGGAAGAAGGAAATTCTTCACTCTGAGAGTGGTGAGACACTGGAACAGGTTACCCAGGAGAGTTGTGGATTCTCCATCACTGGATATGTTCAAATCCAGGCTGGATGGGGCCTTGAGCAACCTGGTCTACTGGGAGACATCCCTGTCCCTGGCAGGGGGGTTGGCACTAGATTTTCCAACCCAAACCATTCTATGACTTTATGAAATAAGAACAATGATGATAAATTTGGAGTTTTGATTAGACTGAATTTGTCTTCTGCTTGTGCTTTGTAGAGCAAGGATTATTTGTTGTGCATCAAATATTGGAGTCTGAATAGTTTAATGCCTTTGTCTTGATGTCAAAGGCAGTGTTAAGTTAGTGGTGCTCTGTTGCTGTTGTTACCTTTTGGTTCATATAGTTCAACTTAGGAAAATAATTCTGGGATATCTGACCCAAATTTTTAACTTATGATTACATTTAGGTTTCAGATTTCAGTCCCAAAGAATAAAAGTAACTATAGTGTCGCGTAATTTAACATCTACTTAATTATAAATTTATACTCATTTAGTAGAATCTTTAAGTTGAAAGATAATATTTCTATTTTTAATGCCCTAATAGCAGTATCTTAATGTGCTTATATCTAAGTATCTATAAATTAGAGAGTTTCCGACTTATGTGTCTGTAAAAAACATGTTAATCTGTTTCATTTCTCCAGGGAGTTGTTATTCTGAAATACCATTTTTCTCTCCACTGACTCTGACTTATAGCATATATAAAATTTCTCTTGAAGAAACATCTCAAAGAAACAACTGCATGCCCAACTCATCAGCATCTACCGATTTTTATCGCTGTGCTTTATCTCCAAGTTATTCTGACAGCACCTTGGGATTGAAGACTGCTCGGATAGGGCTGATCGCTTATTGCTTTATATGTGGAAAAAGGTCAGGCTGCTTTAACCGATCTTTCTTCTAGGAAAATGACAGGTTTGCATGTCGTCTTTGTGTTCTCCTACGTGGATGGATTGGTTCACAGATTAAACATTACCAGGTTCTGTGCTAAAAGCAATGGTGTAATAAGCTTTTTTTTTTTTTCTTTAAGTTTTGGACATTTGCAAGGGAAGAAGCGTGCCCTGCTTCTTAAAGAACCACAGCAGCACTCCAGGAAACTTTAATCCAATTCCATCTCCATCTGACTCCTGAGGATGCCACTGTCACAAACCACAAGCCACTTCCCCTTTCTCTTCAGCTCTCAAATGGTTTTCATCCCTGTAAAATGAGAACAATGATCCCGACTTTCTTTGGAATAGAGCCACTAGACTATTTAGCCATAAACACATAGCCAGGCTCCTGAGGAGTCCTGTGCTGGCCTGTATGGACCGTGCTGCTATTGGTCCAAGGAGTATGAGTTGCTTTTGTAGGCAAAGTCAATACTGCAGATGCTGCAGAAAGGTTTTGTAGCTCTCATCATAACTGTGGGTACCTTGACAGACTGGAGGGCATACTCATCATCTCAGTACTTGGGTCATAACTCATGGGGAAATGATCTGAACTGGAGAGTCTAGTTAAGCAATTTTAGAAGATATTCAAGGTATAACTAGTGCTGTGACATGTTGTCCTTCCTTCTTGCATTCCCATAGCAGGATTCAGAACAACTGAAGGACTGACAGTTTTTATGGTTTCTTCAAGTGTAACTCCTTTTGATTATGCCATGATCAACACACTTTTTAATACAGAACCATTTGTACAGGTTTGGAAGCACTTTACCTATATTTCACTATTATCACAAAATGTTAGGGATTGGAAGGGACCACCAAAGATCATCTAGTCCAATCCCCCTGCCGGAGCAGGATCACCTAGATCAGGTCATACAGGAACCCCAGGCGGGTTTTGAGTGCCTCCAGAAAAGGAGATCTCACGATCCCGTTCCAGTGCTCTGTTACCCTCACCGTGAGGAAATTACACAGTCTACTCTTTCTAGGTCTGAACAAACTGGCACCTACAACATTTGCAGAACACGCTAACATTTTACCACAACCTCTAACTTTTCATCCTACGTTTGGGTAGCTAATTGATTGTCACCTGCATTTACATATATGCAAAACTTAAAATTCTTATTTGAAATAGTGCTTGAAATACTCATGCTCAAAGACAGAATTTGAAAGAGTCTTCCATGAAAACTACTTCATTCTCAATGCTCCAAAGCACATGTTGCTACCTAGCCATTGTAGTTCATGAATTACTAGATTTTAAAATCACCTGCCCCTCAGCCTAGCAGTATGATTTGGGTGTTCCTCCAGAACTGCACGATAGCAAATCCTGCAGCGTGGACTAATGTGACTGACAACCACTTGCCTAACATCACACTTAAGTCTATGTTTGACAGCAGAGAAAGGATTTAAAACAGTTTAATCATCAACAAATACAGAGAAGCTATTGTTTAGCTAAGAGAAAGAAAATCCCTGGAAATAATGAAATATTTTCTAACACATTTAGCTGGGGATCCATATTGCTTTAGATAGAGCACCGAGCTGAAAAGGAGCCCATTATAAATAAGAAATAACAGAGGAAAAACCCTGCAGAGTTGTATTCATTCACTTTTAAGGGTAAAGAGTCCCAGAAAATCCAAGAGCTGCAAAAAATCAACTCTGCCACTCTCTCTGACTACAGATCTTTGGGAATTAAACTACAGTTACAGAAATTTCTTTCTAGTATATTTATCGCTAATGTATTCACATCTCTGCTCTCATATGCAAAGTATATATTAGATTCATAAAAATGAATTGAAATTTACTATTTCCTGGATTATCTTATTCCAGTTAAATCCTTGATTCATAAGGCAATTGCTGAAGACAAATAGTAGTTCATGAATTGTTCATAAACTGCAAAATTTCAGATTTTAGAGATGAAAAATGTAAGAAACACAACCCTTCATCTGCAGGCCACGAACTCAAGTCCAGGTTTGAGATCAGCACTGACCAAGACCCATTTTCATCTCAACACCCAAAGGCTTTCTGGTAGCATTTTTGTACTCAGTTTGTACTCTCAGTTCCACCTTTATAGGCTAAGTGGCCACATAAATAATTCACTGGAACTCTGGAAACTGTCAGAAACAAGAAGTTGTGAAACGTAAAGTCTCCTTCATCCATCCAACAGTACAAACAGCACATATGAGCTAATTTTATAACCTTTCACTAAGCTTTATGTAAAACCAGGCTCATAGGAGTTCTTGCACATTTTTAATAAAACAAAGCTCCTCAAATATCAACTCTTTCTAATAATATACTCCTTTGAAAATACCACCTTTGAGATTTTTCTGTTCTTTATTGGAAAATTATTAAGAAAACCTTCTCATCGAGGACCTTTGTCTATGCAGCTGTTAAAAAAACAAAACAAAACAAAACAAAACCTCCTCCTTAACTGAATGATTTCTATCTTCTCTTGTTAGATGGGAGGACTTGAGAGTCAGCCCTACTTGCCAGAAAGCACAGAGGGGGGCAGAGGGACATGCCACTAGTTATTTTAGGGATTTTATATTTCTTGTATTATGAGTTAGATTAATGGGATTTTTAATGGAATGCGGTAATTTGTGAAATTTTAAACATTTTTTTTAAATATGCATGTTCCCCACCTTTCTCTTGGCAGATGGTCAATAGCACTCTTGAAGTGATTCCTAGCATAACACTTGAGCCACTCCATCTGCAGCATTTTGGCTCTAATGACTTTTAGCCTACCATGTTGTGAAGGACAACTCCTCTCCAGTGTTGTCTGAGATGAAGAGATGCTGAAGGCCACTACTGCTCAGATAGAGAACGTACTAAAAATTAAGTATACTTGGATAGTCACTAAGTTTATTTCTATAACTACACCTACGGAACTAGAGTTCTAAATATATCAGATTTGTCTAATATTTGATGCAAATTTAAATGCATTGCCCATGCTTAATCTGTCAGAAGAATCTTCCTGAAAAAGTGACTGAAAGTAGGCATTTATTTTTTGCTTACAAGTTTGATTATATCATCAACTTGAGACCTTAATCAAAATAAATGTAGGATTTGTACTTATGGGCCAGTTTGCACCTGCACAGAACACCACTGGAGAACTGTGACCAGTGCCCTCCATTTATCACCATTCACTCACTACATTTGTATTTTTAGAAATTAACAGTTATGACTGATTTGCTCTTACACTGCTCTATTTAGAGCAAATGAAAATCTAGCCTGCAGGTAGGCAGGCTGTCCAGATGCAGGCAAGTTGGGAAGTAATCTGAGAATTGTCCCTGTGCCAAATGTTTTAATTTAAAAAAAAAACAAAAACAAAGAGCACTCCTTAAGAGACTTGCACTTACAAAAAGAGTCAACACACAGACATACAATATCAGTCAATAGTATATAGCTAGAGCTATTTCAGCGGCACTCATCTTAATAAAGACAGTACTTTTTTAGTAAGAACTGTGTTGAAATCATCAACGAGAAGTGACAATACTTGTACTGCAGCGACATCACGCACATCAGTACTTTGATACATGCCAGAGACCTTCTAACATGTATATGCAGCCAGCCAACGAATACAGAAAATATCACATCAATACACAGATAAAAATGATGCTTAATATGATTTTACAAATCACCTTTGTGAATTTATGCAAATAAAGGCCACATGTTAATTGTAGAACTGCTTTAAGTATCATAAGGGATTAAATAATTATGGTTTTTTATAGAATAGAGTCAATAAAAAATAATATTCTCTTTTCCAGTCTACTACATAAACTTAATTATGAGTTAAAGTGTTAATGACCCAACAGTAATTTTACACTGAGAACAAGACAGATGGTAACAGGCCAACTAGGACTCTGCATAACATTCATTGCAGGGAGAGTTCAGCAAGGCACCTACCACTTCAGAAAACCCCTTTAGGTTATAATTTATTCCTTGAGGAAACAAGTTTTTTTAATCTGATGTGGCACTAAGAGTTAGGTTTCCAAGGGGCTTGATCCTTTTCAGAACAAGAGTTAAGACCTTAAGCCACTTGAAAATTCTATCCATTATATAGGAAAAGTTGTTTGATTAATCTTTAGCAGACTCTGTAAGGTTTTTGACTAAGTGTGAGGCACCACTACTAATTTTTGTTATTAACCTCACTTGATAGAAAGATAATTTGTATCTCCATTAATGTTAATCCCTTTAAAATATTTCTAGGGCTTCTCCAATTAATCCATGCCCTTTATTTGATTGCAGGAAGACTAACTGCAAAGTAAGATAATGCTTTTTATGAGTATGTATAGCAAAAAAAAAAAGAACCTGTCTTTAAAAAGGCAGCTTTCTTGAAAGAGAAGCATTTCACGTCTATGTTTCCCAGGCCTGGAAAGGGGTGGACTATGATCCATAGGTAAGGTTTCCTAAGTAAAAGATTCCAGAAGTGTATACAACTAGGATTTATATTGTATTGATACACCAAACAGTTGAAATCTTTCAGCACAATTAAAATTAAAAAACCAAACTTGATGGGTAGATAATAAAAACTTGTAACTGGCAAGAAGTAGGTATCTCTAATGTTATTTCTCTTTCCTTCTTTGTAAAATACCAGGCTTGTAATTCTACAGCAGTAACAGGAAACCTCCAATTAGAGGGCTTTGGTAAATACAGGAGCATGGTGGTGTAAACATTTAGTTCAGTTCATAAAACAAATGTTAACACATCTGAACTGTGTGGCGATGAAAACAAAGACCTTGTGCAAGGACCGCTGGTTTCTGCAGCATTTAGGGAGTTTGTGTCAGCTTCATTGTGTCAGCTCAGCGACAGAACCATCGATTTAATTAGGTAGGAAACAAGGAAAAAGTCATGGAAATTGATTTGGGGTGTAGTACACGTTTTTGGTGAGATTTTTCCCCTGCATTGCTCATTAACAGACCAGTTAATACTGCCATATAAGTAGCTATGTTTCAGTCCCATGTTAACTCACAGAAAAACTGGAAGATTTCCTCTATCTGTGAACTGTTGCTTTGTACAGATGCAGGAAATCAGTATCAGAAAAGTTCATGACCGTGTTCTCGAGCTTCTTGTCACAGCTATGAAGACTAGTAGTACAAAACCTGATCTCTTCTTGCTCTAGGCCTTACATAGCTATTTCCCTGTGCCCCAAAATGGTTGCATAAAGCACAAGAAATCCAAGGCAATGTATTCATGCTTTACATACGTTTTCATTAAACCTTACATTGGCATCAGTGGTTAAGTAAATCGAATAGGAAAGAGCAAATCTGACTCCAGAAGTTTTTCTAATGACTTCTCCTCACAGATGCCACCCCTGCAGCCCCATGGCTACCAGCACCACATAAACCCAACACAGCACTGAAGCCCATTAGGAAAACAGCTTGTGGACCGGTCACACCGGGGTCGTTTGTGATGTAAATTGTGCAAACTATATAAAATGAAAAGGCAAAGTCATTCTTCATAGAAAATGACTGCAATATGTGCAGCATCCACTGCATTTAGCACACACAGTTGATTTTTTTGCCATCGCTTGCTATTTTGCACTGATCTGCCATTTCTTTCTGTCCCACAAGTATAACTGCCACAAAAGCACAGCGTGCGGGCCCTCCTTCACCTTGCTGTGGACTAGAACCATGCACAGCTGAACTGACCATGGCTCACTATGGAAAGCTAGCTGTGTTTTGTAGAATATTCTGTGCTGATTCTGTACTCAGTCAGGATACTAAATCTGTGTTTGAAAGATGCATTTGACTGCACACTGACAAAGTAAAGTGAATTTCATAACAATTAGCCTTTATCCATTAGAATTAAAAATCTATGCAGGTTCTCCAGTGAGATGTAATTCTTCCACAACACTGACAAAAATCACTCCCTCTTACCCTTCTCTTGACTTTTCATCTTTTAGTGCCTTAAATATAAAATTATTGCACTCATTCTTCATTTCTTCCTGCTCTTCATTTATCTACACGTTTCTTCATTTCTCTGTTTCATAACAGTAGCTTTCGTTCCTTCTGTTCTGCACTATTTTACATCTTTCTTTTCACTGGACAACCTGTTACGAATTGAGTGCCAAGAGTAAAAGTTCCACCAGTTTAGCAATCCTGAGTAGCAAAGGGGACAGGAAGTTTTGTAGAGGTCTCATGATTTATGTATTTTCACCAAGCATTCTTCACCTTCTGTGAAGTGTCAGAAGATCAAGAGGTGATGAAAAGTTTGTGAAAGAGGATGTGAGAGGCCATGTGTCAAGACATCGCACTCTAGTAATCCACTCACAAGTCCCCTTTGCATTCCATTTTTGATCAAACTATTCCTAGGTTTTCAACAGAAGGATCACAGTAGCAGAAGACTAAATTAATGAGAAATTTCAATGTGAATAATGTATTAACATATTTTTTATTATCTTTAGTAGAGACCATTCATTTCTACAATGTTAAATTATTAAAACCCCATGAACCTCATGATGACCATTACTATAAGGAGAGAAGTACCATGAAACCACCTGAAGTGGCTTACTGACAGTCTTGGAGCTGAAGGAGCACGCAATCTACCTTACAAACCTTTGAGGAAGAAGATAATTCAAGGATCACATGTAATTTGTTCTCTAATGGCTACCAGGGCTCCACCAAGATAAGATTCATTCTTTTCACAGCACCACGAGCTTGGCTGACAGGCTCAGCTCTGTCCTGCAATGGGGCTGCTGGAGCTGCCTGGAACCAGTTTGGGGTTTTTTTCCTATCCTTTCTATAGCAGTAGATGGAAACCTACCTTCAATGTGTCAAATTAACAAACAATAAAACCCCATCAGAGACTTAGACAGCAATGAAAAAGAGGAATTTGCTGTTCTTAATCAAAAGTGCAATTATGTGTAAAATTGAATTTGAGTATTTACTTTTTTGAAAGCTTTTCTTTAGAAAGCTGTGGACTACTCAGTTGGATACTGGCAACACTACAAACTTACAACAAGTACTAAAAGGTACTATTGAACAGTTTCAAATTTTCATCTTTACCTGAAAATCAGGTGAGAAATGCTCAGTTATAATAGAAATGTTCATTCCTAAGGTGTACCACCTTCTTTGCTTCAGGAAATTTGACTTAAAATCAGAGAAGATTCTGCCTGCTATACCTGGTAGAGTAGACCTACAGCCATGACTCTGCCCTCACAGTCAGTTTGTGTTTTTATAACCGCATCATACTGGCAGAGAACCCTATCTTATTTATACAGCTGTCCAGAAGAGTTCTGAAAAAACATGAAACTGTAAACTGCTGTAAAATAATAATAAAAAGATCACATTACTAAAATGCATATACCTACATCTGCTCATTAGTAGTTTACAACTCTGGTAAAGTTTGCATTCATGAGCTGCAACAAACAAAACCCCTATAAATTTTAAAGGAATTTTAATTTTTTTTTTACTACAGCATGTTAATAATGGAAAGACTATTATTTGAAAGTAACAGAGCAGAAAAATAAGGCTAGATCTTGTCCCAGGTCATATAAACCATCATTTAAAGACTATCAGAGTGTTTTGGTTGTTACAGGCAGTGACACAAAACTAATTTACGGCGACCAGGCAGAAGGCATCCAGCTGGAGAAAACCTCCCCAACAATCAATGACAAAAGAGTCACCTCAGTTAGGTCTTCACTGCAAACTAAGACAGCTGCAGTACACATCACTTACCCACTCACTCCTCTCCGCCAAAGAGAGAAAGGTTTGATGAACTAATTAAGCCTGAAATTATGTAGCATCGTGGAATACTTGCTGTAATGCAAGTGTTTCTGATCTAAAGGTAGGAATTTACCCAGTGACTCCAGGCATATACATTTTTTTATTGTTCTGGGTGAGAAGAGCACATATACGTGCAACTGCAAGATTTTCATAGAGGTAAAAATTATATGAAGCTGAGGCAAGTGTTTGGAGAAGAATGAGCCATGACAATGAGCAGTGTTTTCTAGTTACAAGTCTGATATTGCACACTTCTGCATTACCTGGAACGCCAGGTCATTCACTAGAATGGCTTCTGTTTTACAGCACCAAAACACATGGGTTTGGAAAAACTCTAGGAGTAAATAGACACTACTGCTTCCATCTAGAGCTTTGTGCTGCTTTTAATAATCACTCAAATGAGAAACATGTAAAGTAGATAAAATAAAAATTGCTTCCAATTTTGAAATTACTACCTACATAAACACAACTTTTCTTCTATATGACAATCCATAAGCCTTGAACACGCAATTCTCCAATCGGTGCGTGCAGGCCCAGCAGACTGTAGGAACTGGTACAGGCTACATTTAAATTTAGGATTACCATTTCAGAGAAGAAGAAAAAAAATAACATCAAACGATACTTAAATTATAATTTCATAGTTAATGCATTTTCAGTTAGGTAACATTTACAATAAAACCAAAGCACCAGCACAGTTTTAATAGCATACTATCCCAAAAAGTAGAGGGACAAGGACATTGTGATCACACCCTATTTTGATGACATTATACTAACTTCAGCCTTAGTAACAAAGCAACTAAAATAGCATGCACAAATTTGGACATGCATGTGCTTTATGGATCGAGCTCATAGCATATTCGTACTGAAAGAAGGCAAGTGGGTCCTACTTCATTAGTATTGCTTTAAAAAACAATTTATTGCAAATGTCAGTAGAAAATATAATGAAAGAGAATATACATGAAGCTAGTGGCTCCTATATTATACTGAAATAACCCGCAAGCGTATTTCTGTTTCAGTTAACTTCTGTCCTCTTAGATACTTCCAAAGGCTTTAAGAAAGGTAAGGTTTTTATGTTATGGAGAAATTGTATCACTGTATTCCTCCCCTAATCATTCCAAGGTAGTTTAGCTATGCAACCTTAGTAGGTGATGTATCTCTAGTACAGGTGATGTGGCACACTTTCAACTTCAGGAAATAACACTATTTTATTTCCTTAGAAGGAAAAATATTCAGTAAGTTTCCAAGTTCTTTCACCATTTAAAATATGGTATGTGTCAAAACAGATCTTGCTGTAGAAAAAATAAGTATCATAGACTATGACATCTAGTCTAGAACAAAAATCACATAATCAACATAGTGGATTTTCATGAGAAAATTGTGAAGCACTATTTACATCATTAGCTGTTTTAAGTCATTATAAAGTAACGATAATTTCAGTACCTATATTTAGTTTTTCAATCGGAAGATGATGTGTCTTTCATTTTATTGTGAAAAAAAATAACCAGAAATGGTTGGTACCAAAGGAGAACTTGCCATTACAAGCCAGACAGATTTCCCTGTTTTCAGACCTTCAGTATCTTCCATCAAGAAAAGAATGCCTTTGATAGGCTCCGAAATTTGGAATTTTCATTCAAGCTTTCAAATTAAATTAGTTCATACTACTACAGTGTACTCCCCAAAACAAAACGAAAAACAATTCTAAGAAGTTTCAGATAACCTATTACCTTTGAATATAAGCAAAACTAACTACAATTCCAAGATTTCTGAATATTACAGACAGGGATTTTCTAGTGTACAGTATAGATGGCAAGCATGATTAAACAGAATTATTCAGATCAGCCTTTTAAGTAATTAATAAATTTGAGGAAAATAGGAGTTGCTCATCAAAAATGGAAGAACCACCATACTGGCAAATATACTTCTGGTACTCAGGTCTCATTATCTTCTGCTGCTCAGCTCCATAAAATGAAGCTTGTGACACTTGCAGTAATACTTGTCTTGCAAGACCCACAAGGAAATTTTGCCATTTATTTCAGTGAATCAAGACTGCTAGAGTGGGTTACCTGGGAAGAATTTTTACAATATGAAGCTATTCTTGGCCTCCATCTTCATGCTATGATCCCATTAAAATGGTTCAAATGTGGGAAACTATAACTGAAACGAACAACAGAACTGGACAACTCACAGGAAAAGGAGGAGCAAGGAGAGATCCTGTCATCTCTTAAGGCTACGTAGATTCCATTTCTGTAACAGCAACTGCACTTTTCTACATAGAGAGAAGTTCTCAAAGGGGTGGGAAGCCAAAAAATAAAGCTGTTATCTCTAAGGGCCTCCACTCTCTTTGACAGGTCCTAGAAATGGTAGATAACAGAATTCATGTTATCTATAAATAACATCTACAGATGCTTTGATTCACCTAGCTAGCCAGCCCAGGCAACCTGCGCTGTTAGGAGAGCAAGAGCCTGATACTGAGAGACTAGGTGAGCGAAGGAGCCAGCTTCTTGAGCTGTATGCTAATAAATGGAACCTTGAAAAGGAAGATTTGCTTCTTTTTTAAAGAAACAATTTCTGAGTATTATCTAGTGGTTTCTACGTACAGGGATTAAAGCAGAGTGAAGTGAGGGCACAATCACATTGAAGTAACAATATATATTTCTAGTAGTTCTCAAGTTGTTTGACCAGTAACAGGCTGCACTTTGAACTGTACCACTGCTTTCTCTAATACTTGCCACTTAACTTGCAACGCTGATTTACGAGTTGTACATTATAAGTGTGCCACTAATTCTCATTTAATACGGAACCAGTAACAAGTTTTGGTTGGCATCATTCCACAAATGAATGATTTTCACTGAGGAAAAAAACAATTAAAAAAAATCCATTGAAAAAAAGCCTGCAGTGGAAGTCTGAGGAAGTCACCCCTCCAGTAATCATCCTATGGCTTCTGTCCCATTGCTGCTGATAAATCGCTTACAAATGTATAGGCATGAAGTGCAGCAGAAAGTTTCATGCTTGTATTGATGAGATTAATGGACTATTATCTCATTTTCAAGATTACTCAGAATTGATTTTATGGCCCCTTTCCTTTGACGGGTTTCAAGCTCTGATTAAAGAAAGGCCTTGGCTATAAAACCCATGCCTGAACTTTGCCAAATCTGGGATGTGTTTTCCTACAGGCTTTTTGTTAGAATTGTACTTACATTTTAAGAAAATATTTGCAAGAGCAAGCAATTATTTACAAATATTAGTAAGAGTTTATCCTAAAGCAGGGAAGATAAGTGATGATACAGTTCTTTCCTCACAATCATATGAATTTTCTGACAGTATCTTGGTACTACACAGAGGAGAGACCTGAGTTAATAAAAGAGGAACGACAACGTATTCAGTATGTTAATGTTTCAAAGTTAACATCATGTTTGCTCTATTTTTCCTTTTTTATTCTTCTTTTGCATTATTATGCTCCGAGGAATGTAGCAGCAAGGAGCCTGGTGCTGATGATGTATCACAGTAGTACCTCATCAGAAATGTTGCTTTAAGGATAAGGTGCTTTACTAATGAATTCCTCAAAGTCAGCACCGGCACAAATTCCATAAAAGTTAACAGTAAATAGATTGCATGTTGTATACTGACTTGCTAGTAACACACCCATATGGCAGTAGTAAAGCAAAGAATACAGCTTAGCATCTTTAGATATAATTATACTGTATGATAAATAAATAAATAGGAAAAAATAGCATCTAAGTTACTTTAATTTGCCTTCACGGGCAATTACTAAATGAACTAAAGAATCTTCTCATTGTACACACACAATTTTAGGATTATTACTGTTCTCTCTATATATAGTTTTAAAATTATATACAACTTTGCTGATTGAAACTGGAATAAACGTTTTGCTGACTGTTTTCATCTAGAAATCGTATATCATTACTAGCTGATAGAGAAGAAGAGTGAAATGTAAATATCAGTAGAACTGCATTCCCACCCTGATAGTCAAGAAAATCCATCTGCTATAATATCCATCTGCTCTTATCAGATATTTGATCATAGCCACTGTCATAATATATACCACTTTTTATAGTACTAAATTATTTTTACTTCTTTTCTATTACCAAAGTATACTAGAAATGCTTGCAAACATGCTGATTATTCTATCTTTCAGCACACAACACAAGCAATTTTCAAAAAAATGGAAAGGAGCCTAAAACAACAGTGAGAATAACTTCCCATAAATATACGCAGTCAAGAGGATATACTAATATAATCACATGATATAATCACAGAATATAACACAGAAGTCAAGTTTTTACAACCAGTTTGGAGGAAGCTGCTTCTAGACAAATCTCAGATTTAGGAACAAAACTTGGAATATAAACCTCTGTCAAATATTTTGCATTTTGTGCTGGGAATTTCACACCTTATCACACTACTTTCAAACACAAGTTACACCTTAGGGTTTTGAACCTCGATCTAGTCTGTTCGATAGAACAAGGCTGTTCAGCTGTTACTCTGTAGGCTCAGCTGACATTCACACCCCCGCAGCACCCAACTAATGCTGCACACTGTAATTAAATACCTAAGGTGAAACTTGCTTTGCATCTAACAAAGGAAGATGTATTTGATGACTCAGTATGTTCCAGCAATTGAAGCTTGCAAGCTACAAATTCCCCAGTCATCTCTCCCTTTCAGCTGAGTCGCAGGCCTGAAGAGAAGTCATTTTCTAAACACAGCTAATCGAATTCTGTTCAATATGCCCAGCAAATTGAAGGTAGACAAGTATATTCAGAACAGGCATTTGAAATGAATTTCACATATGAAACCAATCTAACAACGCAAAAAAAAAAAGAAAGGCACTTGGTGACTCATCTGAATGTCAGAACATCAGGAACCGAGGGAGAGAGAGAGACTGGAATAACTAAGTCCGAAGAAGTGCGTGACACGTGAGTACAAACAGCTAAAGAAAAGTTCCCATCCCTCTGCTCACAGAGGACCAGTAGGAAGGAACAAACTACAAAACAGAAGGCATAAAGCCTCAAGAGTGCAGAAGAATGCCTGGGAAGATGGAAGAAATAAAACCAGCATTTCCATCTTCACAGAAAAGTTTAAAATATTTCATCATGTCCTGTACTTTCCCCCATCAATGATAAAAAGAAAACTTACAGACAAGTGAAAGCAAAATCACATGAGAGAAGTATTCGCTGTATTTCTAAGGCAGATACTCATTGCAATACAGTACACAGGCTCATATTACATAGCATTATGGTTTAGATTCTCCTCAGAAGACTGTTCCTGAAATGCAGCCTTGCTTTCTTCCACACAGTGATCACATGTGCTGCCCTCCTATCATTAATGGGCAAAAATTTACTTTAAAATCAAGCCTACCTAGCAGGACTCACACAAGAAAAGAAAATCAGAGTCCCATCTAGAAAAAAATTCCCTTCCAATTACCCAGACCAATCTCACCATGGGAAAAATGCCACCTTTATATATGAAAAGATGAACATGTCAGACAGCGATTCTTCTCAAAGACTTCCTTTTAATTCCTGGGACATAGAACAGTCCTTAGGGTTGAAAAATACAGTAGGCTTTGCTACATCTGTGAGGTTTAACATTCAGCCCTGAATCCTCCTCCTGTACTCAGACAAGCTACGTCCTTTAAAAAGGTGAGTATTAAATCAGACATCATTTTTTCAGCCTTTGTTTTGACAGCATTATGAGTCTATTAATAACAAAGAAAATAACTGAATATAAAAAAAAGCCTACAAAGTTTTAACTTTGTAAAATTGCTCTAAAGCTGAGCTCTGATTGCACCTTAAGATTAGTTGTTCCCCCCTCCCCCCGATTTAAATGAAGCAAAAATCAAAATTACATAGTAAGGTCCGAAGTGAAAGAACAGTAAAAACACTCATGTACACACATATCCAGGTAGTGGCACAAGAGGAAGACATCTATACTTCCTGGATGTGATGGGTTGACCTTGTTTGTCTGCTTGATGCTCACACTCAGCTGCACTCTCCCTCCCCCTCCTCATCAAGACAGAGGGAGAAAATAAGATGAAAAAGCTCATTAAGACAGAGAGTTTAAGACAGAGAGTTTGTTTACCTGCGTGCTTGCAAGGCTGGGCTTTTTCCCAAGAAAAAGGGAAAAATACCTCAGAGCAAGAAAAAAAGGGTTTTCCTTTTTTCCACCTTTTTCCTCACTCCTCACTTCCTGGGCAGGGTTTTGCCCTTTCCTAAACATGTTTTCCCAGAGGTGCCACCAGCTTCACTGCTGGGTGCCCTGTGCCCTGAGCTGGGGCAGCTTTGTTAATTCTGTTCAGAGCAGCCCTTATGGTGCTGTGTGTTGTATCTCTGACTAAAGCAGAGTTGATCATTCACAGAATGGTAAGGGTTGGAAGGGACCTCGAAAGATCATCTAGTCCAAATCCCTTTCCAGAGCAGGACCACCTAGAGCAGGTCACACAGGAACGTGTCCAGGCAGGTTTTAAATGTCTCCAGAGAAGGAGACT
>WUAM01000264.1:765845-812806 GCA_024336885.1 Actenoides hombroni
AGAGAAGAGCCTGGCTCCATCCTCCTGACATTCACCCTTTATGTATTTATAAACATTAATGAGGTCACCCCTCAGTCACCTCTTCTCCAAGCTGAAGAGAGGGACATTTTATTTACTACTGAGCAACACCTACATGGACTCAAGGCCCTTTCTGTTTCTCAGGCTGCCCCACCAGCACACAAGAAGCTGGAAGCGAGACACAGCCACAACAGCTGACCCCAACTGACCAAAGGAATGTTCCATACAATTTGATGTCATGCTCTGCAATAACAGCAGGGGGGGAAGAGAGAGAGAGAGAAAGGGGGGTGATCAGAGTTATGGTATCTGTCATTCCAAAGAAGCTTTACGAGTGGTGAAGCCCTGCTTTGCTGGAAATGGCCAAACATCTGTCTGTCAATGGGAAATCACAAATGAATTCCTTATTTTGCTTTGCTTGCGTGTGCCACTTCACTTATTGAACTGGCTTTATCTCAAGTCATGTGTTTTTCTCACTTTTGCCCTGCTGATTCTCTCCCCCATCCTACTGGGGAGGGGAGTGTGTGTGTGTGTGTGTGTGTGTGTGTGTGTGTGTGAATGAGAAAGCAGACAGGTGGGACTTGAGCTGCTGGCTCCAGTCAACTCACCCCCACACGAGACTTCTTAAGAGACAGACGCCTACGATTTTTCACCCAATACCCCAGTATCTCATCTCTTCCCATCTATAGCATTTTATTATTTCACAAACTTCTGAACAGTTGGAAATTCACCACTCTTAGCATAGATCAGGCTAACTTGCACACACCTGACCTTCACCATCAATTCTTCCACATTTTTTTTTTTTCAGATCATGAACACAGGTCCTCTATGGAACCATTTATTCTGACCATTTTTTCTCCTACCTTGCCCTGGCATATAGCTAATATAATTCCTTCCATCTTTAGCCACGATGGAGCACAGATTTCTTACATTAAGGGACTCTTGGGTGGGCCTGGCAGAATTTGAGCATTCTCTGACCCTGTACAACAACTGTATTCTCCAAAGGGTCCCTGCCTTTACTTTATTTGTCCTTTGTACTTAATTCAAGCAAACACAAAGGAACCACAGGGCAATGGTGAATTAGGACCTCAATTTTAATCCTCGTTCTAGATTCTTGATGGTTTTATTCCACTAGAGGCAAGCTCTCAAGACATAAACAGAATTAAAAATGCATGGTCTGAACTTAAAATGTAATATAATAAATTAAATGTGATACTCTTACTTAATAGCTTTAGCTGTTGGAAGTTCAAAGGCATACTGTATTTCAATTGTAAAATGAAAATAGTTTTGTTCAAAGGAAAAACTTCCACTGAGATGCAAAATCCCTTTTGGAGATTTTCTTATACTATTTCACTATTTTTAACCCAAAACTCCAGGGGAGATACTATCAAATATCAAACCAATTTTTTTTCACCAAACCAGGTTATCAAAATGACCCAATTTAATCTCTAGCTGATAAGGACATTTCCTTGAAAGAATATACAGTCTCCAATGGTTTACCTTGGTTTAATCTAGTAAGTAAAGAAAATTAGCACATATTTCTTGTTATTTCTAAAACATCTCAGTTAAAAATGGTTTAAGAAACCCTCTTTGAATATTTAGGAAACTTGTACAACTGAGATGTCCAGAATGGCTTCATCCAAGACTACTATACACAGTGCAAAAAAATATACTTACCCAAGCTGTAACATTCTGCAGGACCCCAGATGCAGCCATCACAGGTATGTGCATTCTCACAGATTTTATTATGATTACTCTGAAGTCTGTTCTTTTTATTGAGGGTATAATTCGGTGCTTGTCTATTTTTAAGAAACTATAGTGTAGGAAATGCAATTACTGATAACCTGCACAGGTACTACAATGTGCACAATCTCAGTATACAGGTTGTACAAGCACAGACAGAGAAATCACTACAGTGAACAGTTTATGCAGTGCTTTTTACCTGTTCTTAAATAGGTTATCACAGGGGTGCCACCAGCATCACTGATGGGCTCTGCTCTGGGCAGCGGTGGGTCCATTTTAAGGCCATTTGAAACTGTCTCTGCTTGACAAGGGAGCAGCTCCTGATCTCTTATCACAGAAGCCATCCCCACAGCAACCCCCTACCAAAACCTTGACACATAAGCCCAGTACACATGGATAGCATATAATGGAGAAAAAATTTACTGAGGAACTTAAATGACCTCAGTGAGGTTAGTAATAAATTTCTTTTATCACAACTCATCTACTATGTGTTGCTGCAACTGAATCAGCAGTGCAAAACTTCCACTGCCAGCCTGAATTTGTCAAATGATAAGGCATAAGAAAAAGCAGCTTTCACTCATACTTCATACACCTACAGACCTTCATCAGATTTATTGTAAAAAAGTCTACTGCAAAAAAAGTCAAGTGGCCTAGAGGTAAAGGACTGTACACTTATGATGAGTCAAAATTGCACAATATGTCAAAAAATACACTTTTGCTACAAACTCTTCATGCTTGATTCTCTGGAACTCACCTGATGGAAAGCAAAAATGTCCGGAGATGGCCAGTGAAATATTTCATGTGTGTACAGACACTTTCTATTGCTTCTGCTTCCTCCTAGATAAACTCTCCTACTGCTAACAAAAAGGGAAAAACCTTCTCTGAGAAAGGACTGCAGAAGGAGACATTATATGAACAACTGTCCACAGGACTGGAGAAGGCTGGAAGCATGTCTGTGGGGAGGAGGTGGAAAAGGGAGGTAGATGGGGAGCACTGCATTTGTGTCTGTTCCGCTTCCCTCATTTCTCTTTCATTTTACAGGTGAAGGAAGAAAATGAAAACATAGGAAACTATTTGCTTACTAGGTAGATCTTAAATGTATAACTAAAATATATTTTCTATGTCTGTAGGTTCTTTTTAAACTCTGATAGATGGTGTCACATACGTTTAGATAATGTTTTTTGGCTGGATATGTCTATGTATTATTAACATGCACACACCAAAGCAGCTATGCGCTACAATCAGAGTGTAAAATTTGGGTTGAATGGCTGCCAATGAACAATTAAAAGCATTTTAGTCGACCTAGCCTGCAATGTAAATTCATTTGAAGACATTCCCACTGCATGCTCTGAAGCAATTAAAGTCTTTTGCAGATGCTCTCTTGGATATAAACCGGACAAGCATTTGTGTTCTTGCCTGAACTGTAAGAAGTTGGCTTACTCTGCTTATGCCATAAAATTCCCTGTAACTAGGATTATCAGAGATATTAGAGGCTGGGGGATGTTAAGACTTTTATGTAAGTAATGGCTTAGCTTTTATGAAAAAGCAATGTTTAGTCAGGAAATGTTGCTACTTCACTTCTTTCCTTTAGTGTAGTAACATTATTCTTCACTCTGTTTTAGCCCAGTTTGGCAGGTCCTTTCATTCCTATCTATGTAAAAAAAATATTTTGTTTTACTTCTGGTGATTAAATAGGATCCTACTAAGTGTGCTGAGGGTCTAAAAATTCACCATCTAAGACAGAGCTCAAAAAACCCTGCGCTTTTTTCAGTTTTTAGGGTTTGCAGAGACCTATCTGAACAGGGAGCCACTAACAACACCAGCCTGCTGTAACACTGAGCATCACAAATCTCAACCACATCACTTACAAAGAGAAACAATCTTCCATACCCTTGAAATGATAAAATCACATTTGCCTGCTATATAGAAGACATTTTGACTATGCCTAAAGAATACTTACAGGTGTTTAAATAATTGTAAATAAACTAAGTAAACTAACAGCAAAATACAACAGGACTCTTCAGAAACGCAGCCCTCAGAGAAAAAGCATTGTTACTAGCAGTAATCGATGGGGGCTGGAACCACCAAGGTCACTTTTTATAGACAAATGACCTCTCTTACTGTCAGGTTATTCTCTAAATATTCAAATTAGCTTATGTTGCCTTCATCGCATCTTGCCTGAAACCTACATTTTTTTAAACTAACAAACATGTGGTAATGTAAGAAAATGACACCTCTACACATTACAGCTGAGCAGCCTGAAGAAATACACTGAAGCAAACAATAGTTTTACAAAGGCAATCTGTTTTTTCCATGCTTTTGAGAGAAATAATTAAAACTGGACGAACGCAGTGCAAAGCAGGTAGCGCTTTAGCATTTTTGTTGCTCCAAATGTGGTGATCCTTTGATAAGAGTGATTGATTGTGTCTGGGTAAGTTTGCTTAATATTTGCTGTGGACACTGTCTTGACTGAGGCTCAATCAATCACCCCGAACAGGAAATCAGGGCTAATGCACTAAAACAATATCTGTTATGCACTCAGTTAATCCATCACAATTCTCTTGTGCGGTGTCAGGGAGTAGTCTTGTGAGTGGATGCTGACTTAAAATGGATCTCTGAGCTTGTTTTTATTTAAAAAAAGATTTCTTGTTCAAGTGCTCATAGAATTTTAAAGGTACAGGAACCACATTCTCCACCCCAAGTCGAGCTACATTAGGAAATCTGAAGTCAAAAGCAGTACACCTTTTAAAGATTTTCATGTAAAAACCAGACTATTAAAGTCTATGAAGTTTGATGTTGCCAAATTTAACAGCAAAACTCCAACGGAGCTCAAACGAGGGTCAGGTCATCTATTACCTTATGTAGATTTTAATTTCCATTGTTCACCTTAATACACTTTTTATAATAATTTCCTAAACTCTTTTTTTTTCCTCCTGAAAGTGGTTACCAAACTGTACTACATTTTACATGTGAAATAGTCCCATTTCTTTTAGATCCTCACAAGTCAGAGATAAGCTTGTATGTGCAGCACATAAATATTCCATACGAGTAGAAATGCACAGAGAAATTGGACATTAAGATTTAAGGTGCCTGTTCACATACATGACTCAGAAGAATAAAACATTTGTTCACTAGAAATTGAGCCTCAGAATAGAAAAAAAATTATGAAATTTATTCCTATGAAAACCAGGAAACATATCAAATGCAAATTCTTTGCCTAAATTTATCATCTCATCCCTCATATACACGCATTTAAAGTGTAAGAGAAACACCAGAACCTTTAAACAGCAGAAATTTTAAATGCTGAGGAAAAGCATTCACTGCAGGCAGGAAACAATAGGAAAACCACCAGAATGACCGATACACATTCCCCTCTGAATAGCTGTAGCTGGCCAGCACTGGGAAACTCATCATTTCCTTAGTCTTTTGTTAGATTTCTCTTTGAAGGACATGATCTTGCACAGTCCTCACACCTGATTTTCTTCAGTCACCAGAAAGTACATCTCAAAGAGGTGTCCAGCCAAAGCCAGGCCTGAGCACTACTATATGCTCTAGTGGCAGCAGCCGTTTGACAAGGGTTTTTGGTTTGGTCTTCTATTGTCTTCTGGATTACATTTGGTCAACAGCCTTTTGACTTTAGTGATCCAAACTGCTCAGAAGACAATTTTTTGCCGTGAATGGGTTTGTGTATTCTTTTGCATCAGTTGATTGGCTGAACGATATCGATACACTTTGGAGCTTATGAACAGTGACAGACCTGGAGAAGACAACTCTAATGGATAGTTCAGCAATCTGGAGTATCTTAATAGCCACAGAGTCAAATCAGAAACATTTTTAATTATGTACAATACCTTAGAAAAAAATTAATTACTGAACATTGATTGTATTGGAAATTTAACTTTCTGATTAGTCCACTGAATAGGCACATGATGAGAATTAGGAACTAATTTCTACCCTTACTGCATTGCTGATATTTTTTTACCATTCCTCTATTATTCAAACTTCAGGTGCCATAGGGCATGCCTTCAATCTTGTTTTAGAGAAGATTTCTTTATGCCAGTAATTGCATGGTAGGCTTTATGTCAGCTTACTTGTTTGTTGAAACCGAGCACTGTCACTAGCTGTGCCTATAACAATGATTTCTTTTGTGACATGTACGTCACTCTCTCCTCCAGGAATTTGTCCAAGGCCAACAATTCACTTCAAATAGTTATTCTGAAAACCATCAGAATGAAAGTACTTTGAAATATTATTACCTCAGGACAAAAACAATGCACTGATTTATCTACGTGCAATTTCTTCTGTATCCTTGGTCTCTTTATACATGAAGAATTTCACCAGTAACGTGGATTTTGAGCTATGGCCATAAAGGAACTCAAAAGATAGCATTAAGAAAAGAAGCTTTCCACTCTGTGACACAATTAGCATCATTATTAATATTTAACATTATTGTAGATTATTTAGTTTTGTTTCTTTTTTATTCTATATCTGGTCTCAATACAGTGCCATCTCTATCTTCCTGCATGCAGAAATCAAGGCAACAACAGTACATTTACTCTGTGTCTTTCTTCATAGTGTTGGTCAGAATGTAACATTAGGGCCAGGAGCTCTCATGTCAAGGACCATTGGTTAATAAACCCCATTTTCACCTCTGACCTAAGCAAACTGCCTCAGGCCGTCTACTTTTGTTCTTAGCTCGCTATCTGGTCAGTGCTTTTCCTTATGACACATAATGTAGGCAGACAGGCAGCCTAAGAGCAAACTCTTTCAAGGCAGCGATGTACACTGAGGAACACAGATAGTCGCAGTTCTCTGTATTATGCTCAAAAAAGCATTTACTGCCTTTCTGTCCAGTGCATTTAAAATAAACTAATGCAAAAACAGTCTTAAACATATATTTTTGCACTACACAATTATCTTCCATATAATCATCACAGAATGGTTTGGACTTGAAGGGACCTTAAAGATCATCCAGTTCCAACTCTCCTGCCATGGACAGGGACACTTTCCACTAGACCAGGTTGCTCAGAGCCCCATCCGATCTGACCTTGAACACTTCCAGGGATGGAGCATCCACAGCCTCTTCAGCAATCTGTTCAAGCGTCTCATCACCCTCACAGTAAAGAACTTCTTCCTAATGTCTAATCTAAATCTACCCTCCTTCAGTTTGAAACTGCTGTCCCTCACCCTATCACTTATACTCCCTGATAGAGTCTCTCCCCATCTTTCCTGTAGACCCCCTTAGGTTTTCTGCTTTATTAGATAAAATGTTCTGCTTCATTATTTATTAGAGCTCTTAGATTTTCATGTTATAGCATTGTAAGAATTACAAGCTAGAAGATTATTGCTCATGGTACATCAAGCTAATAATACAACATACCACAATACTACTGCTCCCATAAACAAGACTAACATATTCAAATTAAAAGCTAAAGGCTTTGTATTTAGATTGTTGTTAAGTAAAATATGAAATTGCTATTATCAGTAAAGATTCTCAAAAAATTATTTTTGCAACCTGAAACAAAGGCTGCAAGAGCTTTTTTTTATTATAACACCTAGCTTGTCATATATTAATGTAAAAAGCAAGGCTTTAGTCCTAGCCATATAATAGTTCCTTGGAGCCCCACTCTCCCCACTCCCACATAGACATACATTATTCAGCATGTTAGAGACCATCTGGAACTTGCTCCTGAAATAGCCCAGGACTTGATGACCTTCCAGATAGGCTGTAAAAACCATTTGTTTGACAAGGGTTTGGGGGAAGGTTGTGGGTGTGTTGTTTCTAAAAGGATTCAGCAGGCTATTTTACAATTTTGATTAATGCTTGACTTAATTTACTATTTGTATGGTTTTGATACTGAGCAGTCAGTCACTTTTACCGTTAAGCTTAATGAACGCTTCCAGTGTTTACTGCTTAAATATTAATATGCACACAAACAGTCACTGGCACCAGGCCTGATTAATGCCCATCAGAGTCAATGAGAAGACTGTCATTACTGAAGGTGGTGGCTTTCTGCAATAGAGCACCTTTCCTCTTCTGAGAGAGCAACTGCATTTATTCAGAATCAATTGCAATGGCACATCTACAGTTCAGCGCTACAACAGCGAAGTGAGCACCAGATTTAGGTCTAGCTAAATGCTAGTTTGTACCCATGCAGTAGATGATATACACAGAAATATATATACACTTGAAGAGTCATGGCTTGTGTAAGCATCTGACGAATTAAATCATAAACACGGCCGCACGTAAGTAATGATAGAAAACTGCAAAATGTGCATTCTCCTCTTGCTTCCCTGTTCCTTACAAATTTCCATGTTTTAAAGGACAGAAAACTGCTCATATCCCTCATGGCAAGGACAAAATTTTTGAATATGGTATGAAAGATGATGGATGATCAATGGTGTGATTAAAAGAGCAGAGCGTGGAAAAGAGGGTATGGTCACAGTGCTAGAATAAGGTTAATGATCTTGCTTCGGTCATTTATACGAAATAAATAATTTCAGCATCACATAGTTTTCATCTACTATCTGAGAGTAAAATACTCCGATTCCTCACGGAGTCATAAACAAGGTCAATGTATTTGCTACTCAAGTAAATACCCCTAGAAGCAAGTATGGTTCCAAGCAAGAAATACACTTCTTTATGTATGTATGGCAGAAGATTAAAAAGATATTATATAATGGATCAGGAGATCTATCTATGCAAGCCTGTAATACAAATACCTGTTTCTTTGGGTTAAAAGTCAAGTATTTGCATTTAAAAGCACCACTCTTTGCAGCAAAAATTATTTCTGTAGAGGATGAAAAAAAAAAAGATTCTATATGGAACTGGAATGATAGAACACACCAAAAAATGAACAAATATTCTATATTTTGTTGAGATGAAGAACCCATTTGATAATGCACCTTAGAAACAACTGATTTTTACTGCATTTCTGCAGAGCAGAAAGGACTTACCTTCTTAGCACACTGTCTGTTCCTTTCTGCTTCCTGAACTACATTTGTAAATGAATTACTGTGTATATATTTAGAACTCAAAGACACCTTACTCCTTCCCTATCATATTTGTCCTCAATCACAGTATTTTTAGGTCTGCTGGAAACTTTCATGACGTATTTCTACAATATACTCATTTGCTAAAAGGAATGAGTAGACTGAGTGAGCCATGGCGAAACCCAACTCGTCACATTCCTCTTTCAGCCTTGTCATGGATAATACCATAACATTTTCAGTATCTGGAGCAAAAATTCCCACCAGGCCAATCACTACCAATGTAGCTTTTTTGGATTCCAAGTTTCCAGTTTAAATCTCTCAATAAAATTGTTGTTCCAAGAATGACTTTTAACCGGAGTTCTGCAACAGCGTGCAATACCTTGTAAAAATGTATGTCTCCATCTAAACTGCTTACTTCCCAAAAAGGCTGCTTATGAAGTGCAGGTCACAGGGATTGAGTCATGTAGCTCCTGTGGGGTACGCAGGAATTTCACAGTAGAAGTCCTGAAAATTCTTTTGGGAAATGTATTAATTCCTAATGAGTCATTACTCACTTTGCTGACTTCACAAGTACTGAAGAAGCCTCTGACATTAACAGCTAAATATAGTATTTGAGATTTCTTTGGCAGAACTAGAAATCATCTTATTTACTTGACTGAAATGTAGATGAACTGGTAGACTCTGAGATTTTGAGAACTGGTTAGCAATACACATGCTTTCCTGCTCGTATGCAAACAACTGCCAGGATACTTAAAATAGTGCTGTGCGTCCACTGAAAAAATCAAACTAAAATGTGTCAAGCCAAGCATTAAAAACCTCTGGCATCTACAGTCACCAGTTCATTCTGAAAACATGTTTTGTTCACACAATTAATTCCCAAAATTTCCATGGCTGGTAAAATGCATTTTAACCTGAAAAATACAACTTGTGAACTATTTCCGAGCAGTAACCTTTCAAACTGCAGCTGTATTTAAGAGAAGTATTATGGGGTTCAACATCACAAAATGCTTAACCAAACTACATGGCTATGACACATACTAGAGCGGTTTTCTCTCTTGGGTTGAAGAGAGAAATACTACTATTATGGCAGGGCTTGGGGTATTTTTAGAACTAAAGAGACTTAACCTGAGAGTAGACAGTTATGCTTATGCATATGGAAAAGCCTACAGAGAGGGAAGGCGAAGGGAACGAGAGTACTACAGTAACGCATTGATTAGCAAGATGTTTTGTTTGGGGATTTTTTTAGCAAGAATATTTCTTTTGAACAGAAATACATTACTTTGAAATCAGCCCAGGTTCACAGCATGAATTAAGGAATACAGTAGTGTTAGTCCACATACTGCAAGTCGTTAAATGGGTAGCAAAAACTGAATCAGAAGCATTCTGCAATTTGTGGGAAGTTCTTTAAGATCCAGTGGAACCTGCTACACTGTTTTTGGCTCGGATGGAGTTAGTTTTTCTTTCATAGCAGCCCCTATGATGCTGTACATTGGATTTGTGACCAAAACAGAGCTGATAATTCAGGGATGTTTTATTTACTGCTGAGCAGCACTTAGAGTCAAGGCCTTTTCTGTTTCTCAGGCTGTAGGTGAGAAATAACTTGGGAGGGGACACATCTGGGAGAGCTGACCCCAACTGGCCAAAGGGATATTTGGGACCATACGATGTCACACTCAGAAATCCAAGCTGGGGGAAAGAGAGAGGGAGTGAGATGGATGTTGAGCGTGATGGTATTTGTTGTCCCAGGTAACTGCTGCGTGCGATGAAGCCTGGCGTTCCTGGAGATGGCCAAACTCCTGCCTGCCAATGGGAGGCAGCAAATTAATTCCTTATTTTGCTTTGCTTCTGTGTGTGCAGCTTTGCTTTTCTATTAAACTATCTTAAACTGAAGCAGTGAGTTTTTCTCACTTTTGCCCTTCTGAATCCCTCCCCAGTTTCACTGGGACGAGTGAGCAAGCAGCTGATGGAGGTTTAGCTGCTGGCTGGGGTTAACCCCCAACACCTGCCAACAGTGCTTCAGGCTGTGAATTTTATAGATACTCATATATAAACACAAACTTCCTGGGTTCAAAATGTGTATTTGCTGAGGAACTGATTTTGTTTCTTGCTTCTTAAGAGAAAAGTGGCCTACATTTAAATGCTTACTAATGTTATAAAACTCCAACACTTCTAAATTTTGTTGCAAGACAAACATTCCAAATATCTTTTACATTTCTATATTTGTTTTTAAAACCAGTTCAACTTACTGTACATTAAAAAGCTAAAATATTTTACAGAGATATTGCAATGATTAAAAACAGCTTGCATAACCCAAAGGTTATGCAAGACTAAGGTATTTTGTAAATATTTTAATATATATTAAATTTTCTACTATATTCAGCCTTTTATTCACATGGATTATATTTTATACAAAGCGATTATGTTTAATGACAGAAGCAGCATATTGTGACTCTACTAGTTCCTTCTTGAAAATGAAGAATTGGTCAAGATAGCCAATGGGTTATCAAATACAGGGGAAAATAACAACAAAGAAACCCCTACACATGCATCTTCAAGTTCGTCAAGAAAAGGCAAGGTGGTTTTACATGCAGCAGGCTTTCTACACTATTCTTCACGGCCTCGGGTCAGTTGCAGAAAAAAAACAATTTATAGCACTTGCTATGTTTCAAAATTGCAAGCAATATATAACGTATCCCAAAACTTTATCCGAGTCAAAAAATATTCCCTACACAGTTTGCTGCACTGAACTCTGACCAGAGAGTCAGTACAATTTAGAACACTATGGACTTAGCAACAAAATAATGAGATTGATTTTTTTTTTTCTTTTAGAGCCCTGTAAGAAACCATAAAAGGGCAGAATCCGAGGGTAACGGTGACTTTCAGCATCTCTGGTGGGAGCCAGCTGGAAGGGTTGCTACGTTACGTGGCCTGGTGTGAAGCGAGAAGCAGGTCTTTGTCTGAATCCTTGGGGCTTAGAGATGATAAGAGGCTCCATATTCCTGTGGAGTTAAGCAGCTTGACAAGGTGAACCAGGAGCAAGAAAGGAGCTGTTAAAATCCTCAAATCAATTCTCTGGAAATATGGGCAACAGCTCTACACCAAGCTACACTTTTTTACTGTAAGAAGCAAGTCCCAGCATACAGTGAGGCTATGAGAAGGCAGCTTTCTTGCTAAAACAGGTGATTCTAAAGCATTTGACATTATCACTGATGCTCTCTGAGAAGTTCAACTATGCAAGGGCATTTAAATAATTAGAGAGGGAGTCAATATACAGACAAATAAGAGAACCTGCAGCCACTGTGAACAAGATGCACCATATTAGCTTACAGAAGATGGCTAATCTAACACTGTGGAGGTGATGATGAATTTAATGTATTACTATAGAAAAGGCAAGAAGCAGAACTATACTAAAATTTGAGTACAACCAAAATTTGTGAAAAAGGGTTTGGTGGCATTTGTTTCAACATGTCAAAGCAATTCCTGATATGTGGGAAAAGATGCAAAAATATAAAGGATTTACTGGCACATCACATTGATGGCACTGACTTTGACAGATGCCATTCCTTCGACAGTGGAGCTGGTTTGGGTGTAAATAGAATTCTAAATACCAAGAGAGGAAACTTGAGAAGACAAGGAGACTAGAGCTCTTAATTTAATTTTACACTTTTTCTTTTTAAGCCCTTCATATACTCAACTTTCTGAAATTCTCCAGGATTAAATATTTGGAGTTTATTCTAGCCTACAGAAGATACCTAATTTGGTTTCTAATCAGGCAGGTGCAGATCTGACTCCAAAGAAGTAGGAAAATTCTGTTCTACATGAGTCCATAAATGCAAAGACAATCAGAATGATATTTTTATAGCCTCCCTTTAATAAATAGCTCACATCTGTTTAGCATAAATGGACATAGGGTATCCCACCTTATTTTTCATTAATGGTAGCAGGGTAGTCTGTCAATTGGGCTTTTTTTTTCAGAAATTAAACTATTTAAAAAGCAGAATATTTCACCTGATAAGCTTGGCACTGTTGTTGTTACTGTTCTATTTTCTTACATCTTATTCTTTACTGAGAGTTATACAAGTAGCTGGCATCCTCTCATGACACCAGACTTCATAATATAACTGCTTTCATGTACTGTAAAAAAAAAAAAAAAAAAAGCACAAACCTGCAGAGCAGAATTGGAGCAAGAAGCATGCTTTAGGACAGCTGAATTGAAATAATAATAAGATTTCTTTTTTTCTCCTAGAAAAAGAGGAAAAATTTTATTTTCCAATTCACTTTCCACATTACTCTTTTCGATTTCCTGATCAACATTACTGCATGATTTTTTGGTCAAAGACCAAATAAACTTCTTGCAAAGACTATTAACTGCAGCCGTTCTGGAGCTATGGCTTCTGAATTAAAGGTCATGACAGTTATGAATGAGGTTATGGTCTTTTTTTACAATACTACTTGGACTTATGTCTTCAACAGAAGTGGAAATATAAACCAGAAATAGGATTGCAACAAGACAAATGAATGAAACTCTAAACTACAGAAAGCAGGGCTAAGAGGAGGTCATTTGTAAGGCAATGCAATGAATTTGTGATGTTGATGTTTTGACAAGTGAATAGATCACCGAAGTCCAATGCCTGATGCTAGCAATGTGGTACTCTCTGCAAAGCTTTATCTTAAGAAAACAACAACAAAACTTCCCTCAGAATGCAGTTAAACTGGCTGATTGAACATCTATTTTAAACCAATATCATGAACCTTGTTTTCCCCATGAGTTAAATTCTTCTCTCCATTTTCTGATCGTTCTTCCCTTCCCTTTCTGCCTCTCCAACTGCATTCATGGACACGTTTGTCACTCTCTCTACTCTTCCGTGTTTATGTAGAAAGCTTGGCTATCAACGTTATTGGTTTTAAAGTAATGCAGAATTAAGTAGGACTTTGTCGTCATATCAAGAAATCAATGATACACTGAAGCACTTTTTAATTAGACCACTGTGGTCCTGAACTAACCCTGAGATACAAAGATTAAATAATTACTTATGGCATTCTCAATGAGTGGTTCACCATAGTGAAAAGAAGATTATTGACTCAACTGCTAAGTTATGAGAATGGATGAAGCCTGGCTGAGTGCAGAAATTCTTTTTAGCACAAAAAAAACAATGCAGTTTTATGACCCAGCTCCTTTGAACCGTTTTAATTAAGGACTACTATGATAAGAAAGAGGCTGAAAAGCCATTTAGTAGGAAGACAGGCTCCTATTTAAATGTTCACTTATGAAGTCGGCATTTTCAAGAATGTTACTGTACTTTGATCTTTTATTTTTAAAGCCATTCATTTCTCCCAGCATATTTCTATCTACAGATCTAGGCGTAAAACTGTCATAAGTCTTCATGACTTAGGAACATGTGAAAGTCAGTACCCGACATCTGTTCTACTTGAGTAACTAACTTTTCTGCTTAAATCTAGATGTACAAGTTTTCATAAATAACTGTCTTAAGCTTTACATTCAGATCTTCTGCAGATGTACTCTGGTACATGCTCCCTGACCTTAGTGAATCCACCTTGCCATACCACTCAAAAATCTGTCCTTAAGGGCTCATTATATTTAAAAGTGTAACCAACTTAACTAAAAAAGGGCATTGTTACATTCATTTTAATAGCAAAAATGTATAGGGAACACGCTATGGGAAAACAGCATGTTTAAATGATAGCAGGGCAAGACCAGTAATAATATTCTTACACCACTATAGAATTATAGAGCATGTGCACCAAAGTATATGCAGATGTAGAAATAATTAATGGTTTTGAACAAAGCATATTCATGATCTTTCCTTTTATTTCTTAACATTTACAACAAACAAAAGTATGTGAGCTTCTACTTGATAATGCTGGAGTTCATCTGCCAAAATTATGCCATCTGTGCAAAATGAATATTTGTCCCTCAAAGTATTCCATGATAGAAAATTAACAAAGCACTCTGGGTTTGCTGTTTTTAAAAGGCATTCAGACTACATAGTAGGAGTTTCAAAATCCCACTTGGTTTCTCACTAGATTCGTAGGTATCTAAATCCCTGCACAGAATATAACTTTTGCCAATCCCTTGAGTGAAACCCTAGGAAAAGCTGAGGTTGTCAGGACACATAAACTGTTCCACTGTTATTATTGCTCCATCAATCAATTTTAGCTAAGAAAAAGGTGAGCTTTGGCATTGGGATACAGGCCGTTCATCAAGGTTAGAAGAGGGAGAAAAAAAAAGAGAGAAAAACTTAGATCTTATGAGCAAATGTATAGGAAGCAGCAACAGAAATAAAGATGAACTAGAACTGTAATGCTGGACAGAGGGCAAGCCGCAGCAACGAGCTCAAGTGGTAGACAGACATAAAAAGATTCATGCTGTGCATATGCTTTGGTTTGAGAATGTTAACACTGGCCTTTAAATGGTACGTGAAGCACAAACTGTAAGGCATCTAACAGAGCTGTTGGGAAGAAACATGACATAAATCCAGCCTCAAACCTGAAACCCCGGCATCGGGAGGTCATTAACTGCAATGCAGCGCTGCTGGAGCTCCGGTATCATTTGGCATCTGACAATCTGCAGGCCCTCACCAAGTTTTCCAAATTATAAACAACAGAACTACAAACTTGTCCTGCTGCAAATAGCATCTTAATATTTTCTGACAGCATGATTTCCTTCTCATGGCATTACAGTGCTGCTAACAGAGAAAGACACAGTTAGTGGATGATGTTAACAGTTTACTTGCTGCTCTAAAATGCTAGAAGGGCAGAGTAAAGGGTATTTTTTCATTAATTAAGATTAATAAACTGAATTCACACACTGCTGTAAGGAAATTACCTCCCATGGTATTAGATTCAACAGTGGCCTTCTATAAAGATTAAGTTTATGCATCAAGAGCAGGGGACCAGTGAGTTTCTCAGCAATAAGGACACTGTTTCCTGAGAGAGATTAAAGACACATCAACAAGATTTAGCTCATTCATGGTCTACTTGAGAGACAGGCATAAAGAAAATTGGACTTGATAAGAACAAAATATTCCAGACCTCTAAAACAAACTGCATAATACTGTTTTATTTCTTTACTGAAGCAATATGAACTTGCCTACAATAATTTTTTATTTTAGAAGATGCTATGAGGTCATTTTGATATTAAAGATTATTTAAGGCACCTTCTATACTTCAGCTCTTACTTTAGTTTAACTTAATTAAAATCTTCTCGAGATTTTCTTCATGAGACATACTTAGCCTTTCAATAACAGAATACATATAATTATATCACTCCTTTCTATAACATTTGGAGATGGACTAAACAAAGTAAGGTTGTCCAAATTATTCTGTTAAAATAGTGTCTGCCTTATTATTTTATATACTGGACAGGTTTCGTGACACTAGACAAGATCCTGGAGACACTTTAGCCTCTGCTTCAGGGTAATACTTACTCTCACTGAAGCCATCAGGACACCAGGACTGGAACTGTCCGTAAGAGAAACACCTCCCTGGGCTCTGGATGCAAAGGACACCCCCAATACTTTTAAAGAAGAATAATACAATATCAGCTGTTATGAGCTCATCTAGAGACCACAGGTAGGTAGGAAGTTGATCCACACCTCTACAAACCATACTTGTTTAATCACTTCCTAGTATTCCATCCACACAGCTTGCTTTTAAACTCTACGGTGACTTCTAAATACAATATATAGTTATTTTTCCAAATTGAAGAATAAATAATAGAAAATTGTATATATGCACAACTAGGTATTTTTATTAACGGTGTGCACGTAAAAAAGGCATAGAAATGTATCTTGCAATTGTACTTTGTAAGACAAAGTATTTTATCTGTATATTATTGTATTAAAGGACCTGAAATCTAAACTATTTTATTGTGACCGAACATAGATTCTAGAACTTGAAGTACATTACACTGGACTGACAGTAACTTTGCACATGTCAGTACTATATAAACAGTATGTAAACAGTATATAAACTATATAACCGTATATAAACAGGAGCCTAGATTTGGGAAATTCTGCTGCATACAAATAAACCTGAAACATTAAAATGTATGCTCCAGCCTCAGTGATCCAAAGCGAATTAGATCGAAGATCTATGTGCTTTCTAAATGAAAAATTCAAATCAGAACATGTGAAGTAGTTTAAAATAATAATTAACATGAATTCCAATTAAGTATTATGCAGTAATTACAATGAGTGCTATTAGCAAATTCAAAATACAATTTCAGCTAAAGCTACTTTCAGGAAACACAGCAACAGACAGGTGCACCCAAACAGCAACAAGTGGAAGGGAAATTACAGGTGCTTGTATGTCAGGGAAAAGTGGAATTAACTCCCTTCTCTGCAGTTTATGCTTTCTCAGTCAACTAGAACATTGCTGTTTATATGCTTTTGCAGTTTTTATAGGTTAAATGTTCTTAAAGGATGAACACAGTGCCAAATTCAGCAAACAATTTACGATAGGAAAACATTTTAGAACCAGGAGCCTGTGCACACTTATCAGCAACAGAAAATTAGAGTTACTGCTCTATAAAGTTTAGGGTTTGTTTTCTAGTATCTACACCAGGTGCTTCAGAGAACAATACAAGTGATGTCCTAACTTTCATACATGAAATCTGGTTTATAACTGAAGTTTTACCTTGAATAAAAAGCAAAAGAAATGGAGCACACTTTAGTGTCACTTGTCATGTAACCACAAATACCCAATTATTTCTGCAGAACAAAAAAGGTAAGTTGAGGTTTCCTTGGAAGATTTCCAATCTGGTGACGCTTTCTATTTTCTCTAGGAAACATTCTATTGTATATTCTAAAGCCATATTTGTAAATCATTGCAATCCTAATACTTTTCAGAGATCTGATTCCAATGTGTTTTTTTCCTAAGGGCCTGAGACTGTTGCAGTGCTACCAATGTGGGGTCCAAATTACAAATCTGCTGGGAGAACTAGAGCCAGATTCAAATACGAACAAAGCCTCGGAAGAGATTTCATACCTGTAGTGGAATGTGCATCCATTCAGCTTTGCATGTGTGTTCTCTCTCTTTTAGAAAGCCAGAAATTTTTTTGTAACAATTTTTCCTTTCTTTTTATTTCCAAATGGAAATTACTTTTCCCCCTAAAAATGTAGGGGGAACTTAAAAGGTAGTTTTTCTTTTTCTAAATTTCAAAGGCTACCTATTAAGAATAATGATAGAAGAGAAAAAAAGTGAGAAGTTTTGTTCCAGCTTCTTAAAAGTTTGGCTTTCAAATCTTTACTTTGTCTTCTGCCACTCTTCAAGCACATATCCAAATAAAGAGGTAAGAAGTCCCCGAATGACTTTAGGACGTGCTGAATATTCAAATCCTATGCGAGCTAGCAAGACACTTAGTCCTTATGTGCCTGGAAAATCAGACCACAATCACTGAAATCCAGATTTCTGACAGCTTGGAGGAATAAAGGTTCCAAACATAGGATGACTGCCTTTGGGGATGTTTCACCTGGAAGACATTTTTCTAATTCCCAGTTCTCCTGTTGTTTCCTCCTTGCACACCCCTGCAAGAAAACCTCTTTGGTGAGCGAGAGTAAACCAAAGGCCTGACCATATCTTACCAGTTTCTGTCAGGGCATGGAAAAGAAATATGGTATTACAGTGATTACACAAGGCATGGGGCAAAGAAGGAAACTAGTCCTCGGAAATAAATAATATATAAAATATTCCTTGACTACATGGTGCAAATCACTAACTCGTAACATCATGGTAATACCTTCACAGTTTGTCAATAAAAGCTCAAAGCATACCACAGAAAAATGTTTCAACGGGAGAAAAACAAAACAGCCAACGGTACCAGCTTTCTATTTAAACAATTAATGCCCATTTTATAAGTCAGAGCCTCCATACCAATGCAGCCCTGAAAAGCTCAAGGGCCTGTGGTTCAACTGAGTCATCTGACTGTAAAGCAGAGGACATCTATTTTAGTGCATCAGAATTTCTAAAATTAACCAAGGTTCACAGCTTTGTGAAAAATACATACTAAAAAAAATTAATTTCTACATCCCTGATAGAAGTCCTCTAAATTTAGATTACATGCTAATAATTAAAGTTCTACATTCTGAAGGCCTTTCTCAGGGTTTTCACCTCTTTCCAGTAAAATCACAGAAAACAGAAAACTAACATAAAGAACAAGCTGAAAGAAACAAGCTGACTTCCATAGTTCTCATACTAAAGCACTGAATAAAACACACAATGTCATGGTCAAAAAAAGATGCAGCAGGATCTATTTTTGTCTTAACCTCAGGTGTGACCGAAGGAAAAGCAAAATCAGTGCTGTGTTAATGACAGATATACATTTAGCCTTACAAAACAAGCACCACTTCACTCAGGTCTATTATTTTTCAAGACCAGGGAGGGCTACAAAGAGATTCTTTTTGCATCAGAGATTCCTCAGGATCCCTCCAGACTTGGTGGTCTGGAGCCAGAGCTAGCTTGCTTTCTCCAGCCTTTCCAGTACGACACAGAATCCACATGATTGCATGTAACTGGTAACTCACAAAGACTGCTTATTACGTATATCTTAAACTTATTGCTTGTATCTTGCTGCTTCTCTCTTAGGTGGGCATAATATTAGCTGCCCAAGCAGAGCACAGTTTCACCTCATATTTCTTGCACTGCAGACCAAAGACTGCAATTCAAGCAACATTGGTGCTGCTCCCTGCTGTGACTGAGACTAAGCAGGAGTGACTGTGGAAATGCATCACCTAACTATGAACACTTTTTATCCAGAGTCCTAACTTAAGCCAGACCTAGACACTTAGCACAAAATAGTAGGTCTACAGAGGCTTTCTTTTATTTCCCTCATGATCACATACATGCAATCTCTCTGATGTTCTCTTGACAGAATTGCTATTGGTGGTAGCTTAATTCCTCCTACCTAACATTTACTACTAAAGAAATCCTTCCCTCCCTCCTTCATCATGATCAAACTGAAGCTAGCTGCTGTACTTTCAAGCACCGACAAGTCTGGTTCAGGTTGTTCAGCAGAACAGTGCTGCCACGCTGATGATTCAGCCTTAGTTTTACCCTTACAGTGCCCAGGAGTTCCCGTCATTCTAAGTACTCTGGCATCCCTCATTTATCAGCAATCCAACATATCCAGTGACTTACTATTGATTTTTAAGTTACAAATTTGTTTTTGTCAAGAAACATTAACATTTTCCACATGTGGGGATGGTTACTGTCCTACAGAGGACTACTATCAGCTGTTTTCTTTTAACTTGATCACCAAGTTATATATTTTCATTACCATCTTTAAATTTTCGGTGCAATCATAAACAGCATAAATTTTCAAGAGTTTCCCCACAATAAACCACTAAATTCTATTTCTTGCTGTAGTTTCCTGAGGGTTAAGTTGGGTTATTGCTTTTTCCATATTTTCACTTTTTTTATACCAATGTGCTTTAAGATGGTCCTGTCAAGGTGTTTCTCATTCCTTTCAAAATAATGATTACTAGAGGGCCTGCTTTGATTTTACACTAAAGCCCTTTACAGAGGCATATAAACTTTATAATTAAATTTAATAAAGGCAAACAAACATTCAGTTTTGTGACCCTGGTGAATGTAAAAGGAGAGTGGTAAAACAGGCAGAGAGAGGACAGAAAAATCCCAGTGAAAGCATTAATTTCCAAATCTCAATACACTCACAAATTCATTCATTCACTATGTGGTCAGCGTTACCTCTCTCTTGCAAGTGTAAATTAGAGAAACACTGGATCAAGAAATTTAGGTTACAGATTCTTACATATGCTAACGAAAGCAGTCCCATATATCTTTTATAGCTTCCTATAAAATCTTAAAGTATTTATTTATGTTGAGGTGTAATTTTGGGTTTATGTTGTATAGCATATTGAAGCATAATAAAATTCATGGATTTTTGGCTTTATGGATTTTATATACACAATTTATGTACACTGGGATAAGAAAAATAAATGTACATAATTCACAAATTTATTCACTTAGGAGGTTCAAAAACAAAGATACAAATAGGCTAAAATATTTCTATTAGTCTACATTACTAAAGTAATTTATAAGTTTCTATGAGAAATAATTTTCATGGGGAGAGTGGAAGTAGCATTTACCTGCAATATTATAAACCACAGTCACTTTAAATACTGTATTTTCACTCTTATTAAACCACTACTAAGAGGAGTCCTGCTGCTCGTGGCTCTTTTAGAGCAACAGCATTACTTAATGATTTTAAAAGAACGTTATTTTTTCGAAGTGAGAGAGAAACAGAGATGTATTGCCTCAAATTGCATAAGGCAGCTGAGAGAAGTCAGGGCAATTCTCCTGTGCACATTAAGTGTAGGAGAGGGGAAGGAATACCCTCAGATGGGATCACTGATTATGACAGAAATACTGAATTACAGCTCTGCAAACCCTATGTGGAATTTTCTCATTCTGTCTTAACAGTCTACAGAAACTGCAGCCATTCAGAAGCACAGACCCCAATGTCAATGACAGTTGGTCGCAGGCAGTTGTCATGACATTCTCACACTCTAACCACTCTGGCCTGTTTGAAAAATAAGTAATGTAATTTCACTTTCCAATATTTTTGCCAATGTGATACGTGTTCTGCTTTTCCTACTGCCATTAACTTCGTAAGAGCTAGCTGGTAGTGGCTCAGTGGCTACTACACTGTTCCTGAAATTCAGGTAGAATAATCCCCAGAGCTGATTCAGTTCAGTCAGCAGTTAAGCTAAATCAAAAACATGCACAGAAAAGTAATATTTCCTATCTTTGTGTGGGGGGAAAAAAAAAAGTTGCTGCTGTAATTTGTATTTATACTACTTTATCACATAGTGCTGACAGTGCTGCAACAGTACCACACAGCACTGGGGTTGTGTTTCATTTTAGAAAAATGATTCTGCAAGATTTGGTGCCTTATTAGAGCTTCATTAGAAAGGAACAAAAAGACACATATAACTGTCTAAAACCCTAAGGGGTTTTCATAGCATGAAGATTGCTGGAACACAGAAACGCTTGAAAGAACTCCTAAAATGACCATATGTAGCTCCAAATTCCCTTTACAGAGAATAAACTCGAGACACTTCTTTCATTAATTCCATCCTATAGGATTAATGCAAACCAGGTGAAACAGAATCAAGAGTTTGGACTCTGACTAATAAAGGCATAAATCAAAGTTCAAACTAAATACTCATTTTCATCTAAACACTGATAATTTCCAGTGCTTGTTGAAGTGTAGCTATCCTCGTGTTTGTTGTTTCCCATGGAACCTCCATTTGCAACCAGAACACATGGAAATGCAGGATGACACACATGCACTTCCATCCTCCCGACTTAAGCAGGGTAAGGTAGGATTGTCTCTGGGGGTAGGTGCACACCTACATCTTCTCCCAGAGTGCTGGATGAACGCAGAGCACTCATGTGCACATTTATGGCATCATTTCCATAGGTATTGAAAGATGCTGAGAACTGCAAAATATTTACTCTCACATGAGAAGGTGATACCAATGTCTACACAGCTATCACTGTAATAAACTACTGATTAATAAACTCCGTACAAGTCATAAATTGTGTGTCAGGTCACAAAACTTGGTCTGTAAAGGCAATAACGATGAGATGTCTGTGTTCTGAATCCTTCTTACCAATTCAAGTCCTGTTTCTTCCCCACCATGCTGTCCCAGCCAAGCTGTGGAACCAAATTTTTTCACTGTCTCCTCCTTTTTAAATATTACATTCCTCTAATGTACTGCTATTCCTTAGATGAAAAATGGCATGATGAGCTCAGCAGTGTAGCTGCTTGAGCAGCAGCCTTTGTGAAACCTATACAGCTGGGTGGTAATTTGGCCAGTCTCTCATAAATTCTACAACCTCTTTTTCCCTCAAAACTGATGAACCACTCATCTTTTTAAGCTCCATAAAGTAGCACATGGCAGCTGAATCAAACATTCTGAATTGCTCAAAACTTCCAATACTTCAAAGTAATTCTCACATGAGAAGTGTTAAACACGTAGCCTTCCAAAGCACGTTAAGTCACATAACCACAGTACTTAAGTAGCAACAACAGCAAGTAGCTCAAATATCCCAGTCATCTGCAACATCAGGATAGGAAGAAGATCAAACAAATATACAAAATTACAATGTTTAAAATATACCAAAGGAGGCTGAGCCATAACAGTCTAGAAAAGGAGTTCATTACAATTACATGTGTATTTACAATATTTGTAAGTTCCTAAGCCTGAATAAATAAGCCAACATTAAATAAAAGGAAGCAGCCAAAGCTGTCATTATGACATACTACAAACTTCATTTAGATTTACCAGCTGCTCATATCTCAATTCAATTCTAAAAGGTCAAAACTCTTTTATAACCTCACCTTCTATAATGGAATAAATCAACACGCAGCACTTAACTGAGAGAAAAGAAAAATAAGACTGAACATGATACAAGGATGTAGGAAGGAATGATACCGAAAAGGTCCATTTCAGTTTACATTTTTATATGTCCAGCCTCCAAAGTAGTAATGATCATTTTGTAAAAAGGAAGAAAAAACCAGTATTAACTCTAGCAATATCTAATATTGGAGTAGGCACATTAGAGTTTGGCGGTAGCTAGAGAGGGGGCTTCACTGTATCCAAGATTTAAGTCCTGATTCCACATACTTTATATGAAACATTTTCTACTGCTGTTTCTTGTAAGTTAAATTATCAGCCTTCTCTTTAATGAATAGCTAGAGAACACTCTGTTGCTGAAAAAACTTTGTTATCTTTTTTTTTTTCCTCCATAGGATATTTTTAAGTACTTCAAAGTATTATTAAGCTGCCCATCAAAGTGATCTGCTGGTATTGTAGAAAGAGCACCTCTGTGTAATTGCATCAAATAGGCTCATGACACTTTTATTGATAAGATGGATGTAGATAATGTTTGTGCGTTCAATAATCTGCTTTGGCTATTACTGTGTCTGGTGCACAGAATCATGGCTAGAAGAAGAACAGAGTCAGTTCTTGATTGTGGATGAAAATGACACAGAAAGGATGAAACAATGGAGATAGAAATTTGTAACTCTGTACTGAATAAAAAAATGTTTTGTTTGTAAATAGTACCCTGATGTTTCTTAGTAAAATAGTAATAATTACTAATCTTGAAAACGCATGGACTGAAAGGTCTGGGAGTTCCCAAGCTATGCAGAAATGTTTACTTGTAATTCACCAGTTGAATTTATGTTTGAACAAATACAGACCTTGTGGTCTTCACTCAGCTGAGGGCTGCTCATTTTGCACAAAGTTTATTTTCACACCAACTTGAGGAAGACTGTTCATCTCAGTCCCAGCTGCACATATTTTGAGTACCACAGCTTAACAGAGTTTAGCCATAGGGTCTTGGAAATACAGTGTTACCCTTTTGGCACATGCTAGGTTTGAACTTGTCATAAGCATCCACATGATCTTAAAGAAGAGTTACTGTATGAGGTCGCATACTTGCTTACAATTTGCAAAAGAAGTGTCCTTATTTTAACAGATTATCTCAAAAGCCATGACTGGGTGAACATTATCATTGTTCGTATTAGAAGGCAAGCAGTTTTAGGCTGGGTTTTTGGGTTTTTTGGGGTTTTTTTTTATGTAATTACAAACATTGTTTCAGTCTATTTCACAAATATGACATAATTTGGCAAATAGTTACTTGTCAATCAAAACAGGTTTATATTTAGGAAACAATCAAAAAGGAACAAGAGAAATGAGGCAGTGATGCCAACTATACTGAGTAGGGCAGTGAAGAACTGGGAAAGCAGGATTAAAATCCCTCTGCTACATAAAGGCAAAGCAACCCCTACTCCAAATGTTGTCCAGACCATCTGGGGTTCTTATGAATGTTTACAAATATCTGAAGTGTGGGTGTCAAGTAGAAGAGGCCAGTCTCTTTTCAGTGGTGCCCTGTGATGGGACGAGAGGTAACCTTAGAAAGGTGAAAGACAGGAAGTTCCACCTCAACATGAGGAAAAACTTCTCTGTGAGAGTGACAGAGCCTGGAACAGGCTGCCCAGAGAGGTTGTGGAGTCTCCTTCTCTAGAGACCTTCAAGACCCACCTGGATCTGTTCCTGTGTGGCCTGCCCTGGATGTTCCTGCATTGGCAGGGCGGTTGGACTCGATGATCTTCAGGGGTCCCTTCCAATCCCTACCATTCTATGATTCTATGATTAGTCTGTGGAATTAAATGTCATCCTTAGCCCCAAAATTATTTTATTATAAAGTAATTGGAGCAAAGATCAAAAGAACAAAATCCCCACAATGATTCCAGAGTACCCTGTATTCTTACAGTGAAGATGCTCCAATTTGTGCTTTATTTTGTACAATATGGATTAGCTTCATTACTGGACTCTGCTTTCTATATGGCACAGGACACTGCTTCCTACAATACCCTATGACTTCATTTTAGCCTCCTCTACTTGGATATAGTTTCCTGAAAATTGTAAAGAAAAGATCCAGCTGCCACACAGCTGAGGGTTAGCTGGCCCAGACACTTTGCTTGGGAGCACAGCTGGCTTCTCCTCAGCTTCCAGGGCAGTGAGCCTGCTCTGCAGCTGCAAGCCTTTAGGTGGGGCAGGAGCCTTGCTCTTGGTGCCAGAAGTCACCAGCTTCCATTCACAGTCCCCAGGGGCTGGGCTTACGCTTCCACTAGGGACAGACTCTGGCTGTGTGCGCACATTAAGACGGGGCAAGGTAAAGCATTGCTGCTAGCCTTGTCCAAGGATAAGTTACAAGCACATAGATCAGTACACTGTATCCTACTGAAAACCCAGTCATTAACATAAACTATGAGAGAAAAAAAAAATCCTCTGCTGAAGGCAAAAACCACACAGCAGACATGACAAAATGAGAGGCCTTTCTTAATATGCATTTAAAAAATTAAGTTTCTGAGCGAGTACACTGGCAGCAGCCGTTTACTTGAGCTGTACATTTGGGAGCACATTGAGAAGCAGCTTTTCAATCTGAAGGATCAAACCTGACACAATTCATCAGACAATAACAGTGAAATCAAAAAGACAGTAACTGGAAAATGTAATCCTCCCCTGAAATTTTCTTCAGCTCACCATCTGCTTCCATTCTATTACATCCCACTGGGGACTCACTGTCTTGCAACATCTCCTCTGGGTAGCATTGCCACAGATGTAACAGGCAGGACTGATAGCTTCGCCGCATGACTCAACCAGCAGCAGGCTCTGGGTGACACAAAACCGAGCCTGCACATTACCCTCTGACAAAGGAAAAAACCAAACCACGCAAAAACCACGTAATGACAACCACTGAACCAAATGCCAGCGCGCTGCACCGAGGCAAGGCACGTGTTTACAGAAAACAGCCAGGCTTTTCCTTAAGTGAAAACAGCAGGATTGAGCCACTACAATGGGAAGTTTACAAGCATTTAACTGCAGAGGTTATTTACTCAGAATATCCTCAAACACCAGCATTCTCTCCAGTTGTCAGAACTATTTTGCTGACACAAAAATGCACTGTTGGTGCGTAAGGCTTGTATGTAACAGAGCCATCCGAAAAGAGTAAGAGCCAAGTGGTGCACCTATTGAAATGCTATTTTCTGTCTTCTGGAATTTGAAGAAATTAAAATGGTGAAAATTCTGTTTTAAAAGTTGGACAATCCCTACAGCGTAGCGAGAACAGGGAGATGCTGAGGCTCTATCAGTTATCCACTGAGAGTTCAGAACATTTCTAGTAAGTAGAATGCATTACCAAGGGTTATTCTTGATAGATTAACTTTTATGCCTTACCTATACTAAACTTGCACAATGTATGATACACACCTCGCAGACGTAAAAGCTTGGAAAAAAAGAATCCGTATTTTTCTATTAATTTGTTCTTGACTCTCAAAAAGTCCAACTGCATGTTCTTCAAATGGTTTGTGTAAGTGACCATTCCTGCTTCCAAAGAGAGTCTTTTCAGCAATAAAGGAGCAAGGGAGGATCTGTTTAACTTATTCCTTGGAGTTTCAACTATGGTTGAGTTCAGTGTGCCAGAAACATGAATCCTAAATGCCCTCCCCATTCACTTTAAGCTGTGATCAGTTAATGTGAGTCATGTTCAGGTGAAGAACAAAAGATTTTCATAAATAAAAAACATTATTTAGTGTATTCAACATTTATTCAAATAACTGTCAGATAAGGTGTTTCACCTAAAACCTGCAGAAGAGTGTTGGGCCAGTATAAGTGAACTCCTTTGCTCTAAAATACCCATTTGCTGGAACTCATTCCTCCCTTAAACTCCAATCCAGCCACAGGTACAAGCACATCCTCAGCTTTACTCAACTAAGCGGCTACTTTGATACCAGATGGTGAACTCACATTCTTAAAGACAAGTTTGTGCGTAACTCTTCCTCCTATTAAGCCACAATCCTTCAGGAACCGACAATTCCTGCCACTGTTTTGATAATGTTTACTAGAGGTCTACACATAAAGAGCAATCTGCAGTGATTCTTCCATGCTTCATTTTTACTCTTAGCCACATACATTAAGCAGACTCGATAATGACCCTGCTCATCACATCATCTCCAAATCCCAGATTTTTTTTAAACAGAACATGACAAATCTTCTATTACAAGAAACATTTCTTCGTACAATGCAAACACCAAATAAAGTCAAATATTACTGACAACAACCACATATTATATTCCACTGAGGAACATTCAAGGAATTAACAAAAAAGAAGTTATCTAAAATGTCCCAGGTTTTTTTCCTGGTCAAGTTTTTTTTATTATTACTTAGAGAAAGTGTTATTAGCCCTTCAAAATACATTAATAAATTTCAGGCCAAGTAAGGGAAAATAATGAATGTTACTATTCACATTTTAAGGTATATTATGTGTTAAAATTCTTTTGGTCTCTTACTGAAATGCCAGAACATCCAACTGCTGAAATGCTTGCAACCTGATTTTTGTAGAAGGTCACATTAATTTTTCATGATGAAAAGTTTGTACCTTCCTACTTAGCAAAGAAGGGAAATATTCAAACAAAACAAAGTATGCTTAATGATTTAACTTCTGATTTACTGAATTATTAATGTCTCAGTTTGGGCAAACTAAACCAGAAAACAAATAGTTCTTTACAACAGCTGGTAAGGACTGTAAGAACAACAGGAAACTTCTGGTACCTTTACAAATCCATGTGAAAACCCCTCCATCAGATTCATTTCAGTTTCTTGAAGTCTGGAAGCCCCCAGGGACTGTGGTCCCATTAAAAGCCTGTGCAAATGCATGAGTTTTTACAGATATGGAATGAACATATATTCTTTTTTTTCTTATTTCATCTACTAAGGTCTGTCTTTAACTTCTTACTAAGTGGTTAACACACATCTACTGAGCCTTTCAATTTCTGATATGGTATTACCTTTCTTACATTGTAATGCAAACTTTAAAACAATTGGGAAAAAAAATCACCCAGACTGTTCTAAATAGGAGAATTTTTGTTTCCCTGATCAAATTATTATTCTGCTTGTGTGATGAAAAGCATCATTATACTCAATTAGTGGGAAAATGATGTTTCTCATTTTGTATATTTTCAGTATTTATCTCATTTTCTTCAAAAATTCTTGAAAACTGTGATGCTTTGGGAAACCACTTAAAAATTAGAATACCTCATGGAGAACAGCTTATCCCATTCACATTCAGAAGCATTTCTTTTAGGACTGTTACCAGGATGACTTGCTTTGGTGTTAGAACATCCATTTTAACCTACAAACAAACTCACTACTTGGAATTTTAAAACACCCTGGCACAGTATTACTACTTGTCTTTCAAAGTGCATTGTGCTGTGGCTTTTTTCCTCCCATCTTTCCCCTGTTGCTGTGACTGTAAATCAATAGGACGCTTGGCTCACAGCACCACTCGTTCAAACAGGTTTGATAAAGACAATGGCTAAATTAAGCTATGTGCTTGCCGTGATTTTCAAGGGCTACCACAGATCACTACCCTGAAGATGTCTCCAGGGCCAGAAATGGGGATATAACTGGAATGTAAGTGATGCCTTTGACTCAAGTAGTCAAATTTTATTATTGGTGGGAGATCACCCAGAAAGGAATTCAAGTCTGTGGCAGCAGAGACCACGCGAATCCTTGTGACAGACGCGTGAATGCACCTTGGAAAACCCACCAGCCGAGGATGGAACGATTACCAGATCTATGATGGCAATGCATGCTGTTGAGGGCTTGAAATTTAATTGTTTTTAACACTGCTTTATAACCATTTTAGTAGCAGGATTCTGAGACCACATCATTAGCTTATGTAAATTTCCATTTTAATGAGCCCTACCTTTCTTGAGAAGGACTTCTAGGTCAAGCCAGCAACTGATGGCTACTACACAGTTTTATTTAAGTAATTTGTGTATTCTATGCTACATTAAAGATTACATGACTACTGAAGATTCAGATAGTTATTAACCGTGATAGCGTTCTCCAGTCTTATTTTTCAGATGTGTTACCAGACATATCCCCTGCTATAGTTGCCAATAACTAGCTTTTAATTAGCTGTTTATGCCAGTCACCAGAAAGGTCCCTGTAGATCTCAGAGCTCAAGAATTCTCATGATATTCAGTAAATGGCAGGTGACCTACTCCAGACCAGTATATGTCTCAATATCCACTGTCCCAGTATTTGATTTCAGAAGACACCCTTTTTCAACTTCTTTCACACTTGCAGTAATAAAAAAAGAAAGCCCATCATCCTCATGCATTTTTTCCCTTAAAACTCACCTTTGCTGTAATGACTTTCCCAGTTAATAAAACCTAGACTGTGGATGTGTTATGACTACAGCCACATCTTATTGTCATCTCTTATCTTGTACTTAGATCATAAGCTTTATGAGGCAAAGTCTGTGTTTTGGGGGTGATTTTATACAGCGGTTAGCACGGAGGCTTTACTCAATACTGTCACTCCTAGGATTTGTCGCTAGTGATGAGAGTAACAGTATTAATGAGTATGCATTATCAATACTATCATTACTGCTATTCACTGACAATTTTCATCGTTTCAAAATCAATGTCAGGCAATTATTTTAAAATATACAGTGGCTGCATTATTTTCTAATAACCCTACAAATGTGTGTCTTGGTTAAACAAAGAGACAAATTCAACTCCAACTAAGCATGAAATACTCTGTAATGTTTTCATTATGAGGTTACATACTGAGGTTGTTCATTACATAGACTAAATAAGTAGACAATAAATAAAAATTGAGACAGAAGAATGTTCAGGGCATCAGCGTAAGCTCAGCAGAGCTTCTAGTTTTCCTTTGATAATCATTCTTTGCAACCCTTCTTGGATTCCTGTGAACTAGGAGACTGCTGCTTCACTTTGTCAGCAGTGCTGTGACTAAGATGGGTCAGGAGAGACAGCTTCAGCTGTCCAAAGAAGTCCCCAGCTCAGCCATGAGACTACTGTTTCTTTTCCTCCCTGGGATCTGGTACTGTCAGGGGCTTCCCTGTCAAGCTTTGTGGTTTCAATGAAAACCACTTCATGTATTAAAAAGTAAAATCCTATTGCGCTTTCTTTGGTTATTGGTTTAAGTAAAGTTAAGTGGAGACTGAAGATGGGAAAGCCAGTATGAAATACATTTTCTCCTTTATCGTGTCTACACTCTCTCCTATGTAAGCAAGCTGGTTTCTTATGGTTAAGTAATGATCATTACAAGAGAAAATTAACAGTATTTCTAGGATATATATAGCTATACATACATAGCTGTACTTAAAGCACTAGTATGCTTCTGCCTTATTGTTTTTGCTATGAAAGAAAAACATGAACATAATACATAGAGAGCATTTAAGAGTGTTTCCTCTGAATGCACTCATTTTGATGACATTCATTATCATTAACTGCAAGGTTTCCTTCCATTTCTCTATATTTTTGTGAAGAAAGCTTTTTCACCAGCAGTACTTGCGTTTCTATAGATTCTGATCCTCCCACTGGTGGAAGCTGTATGTACTACCCAGATTCAATGAGTGAATTTAAATTACAGAAATATGTACATAAATATTCATTTCTTCATGCTGTTTGTACCTCCTCCTCCTTCCAAAAAAGACCCAAGTACTATAGTCAGTGGATTAGGGCAGGTAAGAGCAAGAAGGATGGAAAGAAATCAGGTATCAACTTCTCATTCACTAAGCGAGTGGAGTGACCTGGTGTCTTTTAGTGAAAGGGACTTAAGGCATGTCAACGTTTCAGTCAGCTGCTTCTGTGTAACAACCCTGGGCCATAATGTCTACTTGTATAAATGATGGGTAGCCCCATGAACAGCTCTGGCGCGGATGATATTTTGCTTTCTCTGATTTTGTAAGAATTAGGAGCACAGAGAAGCACCCCTGTTAGAAGTTGAGGTATCTAACAACCTGGATTTTGGTGCTTTGTTGTTTAAAATATGTAAAATAAATGAAACCAAATGCCTTTTTTTCTTAACTAACAGCTATCATTTCTAAATCTTTGCACATGAGACATTACAGAGCTTGTTCTCTCATTGCTTTACCAGAAATAGGTGTCTGCAGACTAGTTAGAACAGGTAGGATATCAAATCATCTTTATTTTTCTTCATATAAAGAATTTGTCATTAAAGTTATATTTATCATCAATTGTGCAACACTGCACACGATAGTATCTCTAGAGGTCATTCCTACTAGCTAGTAACAGCACTTGGAATTTACTAGTTACTAGTCTAACAATATGTCAATTTTTACACAGTTCTTCAATGAGTAACTATGTAAAGTGGGCTGAGGAAGAACGTGGGCAGGAGAAATGTCGGGCAGCACTAAGCATCACATTTCAAAAGGACATACTCACTGTCCTGATTTTGTAGGAAGAGCAATAGGCTCCTCTTGCCCTTTCTTTGCAGCATTAAATGAACTTGTTACAACTGTAGATTGTGCTTTCAGATATACACCTGCACCTGTAAATTAAATCTTCCCTCATGAAATACCCAGTTCCATGAGAGAAGTCAGCAGTAATGTTTTTGATTGATTGATTTAATGGACACTGAGTGAAAATATAGTGACTACTAAAGTATTCTTGGGTGGATCTCTTTCAAAACTTTACTTTTGCTGACAAAAACTGTATCCACAACCTCAAAGAATTTCCTGAATGTTGACCTGGAAATGAAAAATCCCATTTAAAAAAAATAGGTGTATCTCAGCTCATTCTTCTTGTAGTGATGCAAAGTGACGTTAAAGGAGAGGTAAGTCAGTCGGTTCCATTTAGACCCTTACTATTACCTGTGAGATACACGCTTCATTTAAAGTCATCAACTGCAGTGGTTCACAAGGACACGTGACAAGATAAAGTAAGGAATGTGGTGGAAAATTTTCATAGAATAAGGAATCTCAACAAGATTTTAAAGTGAACGGGAGTTGGGTGTTTTAACACATACCTTGGTCTGTATTTCCCCTGTCAACAGTTGAACAATTAGAGGATATGCAAATGATATTAGTAGCAATTCATTGTCAACGTAGGCTAGAAACCAAAATGCTTTTGAAATTAAAGACAGCTCAGGTAAGCTCTTTCTACTGTTTCCCCTGTATTCCTGACAGGAGAATACATATTATTATCCAGCAACACTGGAAGAGACTTTCTCCCAGTAGCTGTATCAGACTGCACTTCTCTGTCACTTTCTCTCTTCACCCCACTTAGTGATGACTGCTTTTTGGCAAATATCTGCAATCAAATGGCTTCTATTTTACAAAGCAAAATAAACAACACATGGTGGGTCTAATACAACCAGTCATCTCTCTCTTCAAATTATTTTCATTGCATTTTCTCCTGGCTGTAAGTAGCAGCTGTGTTTAACGAGCTAGAAGGACAGGTCAATAAAAATCTACGTATATGCATGTTGCTTATGTATATTACTATATTATTAAGTATATTACGTACATGTAGACATTAAGGCAGTTTATGATGTTTACCCTACTAGAGGATCATCATAATGACGAATCACCACAAGTCCCATCAAACAACATTAAAGATTATTTACTCATACAGTCCTGCTATTAGCCCTCAAGTATTTTAAACTTATCTTTCAAAACTGTAGTTTGTTCCAGTACAGATGACCAGAGACTGTACCAAGGATCTGTTTGCCTTGCCCTAGAATGCTGATTCTTGAAATAGGTGCCTCTTGTCTGTTCTGGCACTCGTTTTCCTCTTGTTCACAAGGGAGAGTGATCTCTGGTGTACTCTGTACATTTTACTAATGCAAATAAACATTACAAAGTTACAAAACAAGAGGGCTGAGAAGCTGCTAAAACCAAATATTTCTGAGAGTTATTCCTAGGGAATACTATAGAATTTGACTGCTGAAGTAAAAGCAAGGCATTTCAAAGTATGTTTTCAAATGCAAAAAACTGTTGGCACTAGAACTCACCTCCAAAGATTTCTCTGACACTATCCAGCACTTCCAAAACACTGATATTTTTAATTGTATATTTATTCTCAGGCCTTTTATTAGTCCCAGAAAAATTTTTTGAACCAATGTACTGGGAAAAAAAAAAAGAGAGCAATAAAGGCACAAGGTTACTGTCTCTCAGTTTAAAGGGCATTTGAACATCATTAGCCCAATGAAGGAGATGCTCAAAACTGATAGAAAAAATGTGAAATGCTCTCAACCAAGAATACAGAAGCAGAGCAGAGCTTAGATCAACAGCTCAGAATTTCTAATTGCACTCTTAGAAAGCATCCTGGCAATAAGGTGCTTAAACTGCCACAACAGGATAATGATCATCAAACTAGTATGGAGGCATCTGGAATTGTGACTTGAAAGAATCAAGCATCTTGGCTCTATTTTTTCGTGCTCATATACACGTCTGAAAAACCTGAGTGGATCCTTTCAAAAGTGAACTTAATAAAAGTGTAACAGCCAAGAATTTATTAAACATTAAGAAAAGGATCAGAGCTAATGATCCAAATACTATCTCTGTGGAAGGAATGTCTAATTAGCTGTTGTTCTGCACCATTAACACAGAATCAACCAGCACACCTTTGGATTGGCTTTCAGATAAAAAGCATTCCTGAGATGTACATAACAAAAACTTGTCACATGCTGAATCAAATCACTGAGTCCTCAGAGCCTGTTACCTAACAGAGGTCTGTCACCTAACAAAGACCACCATCCAAGATTTCAGAGTAAGTGAAAAAAATCTTTGCACTACACTAAGTAAAACAGAATGCCCCAGGCGAAAAAGATGCACTTCTTGATTCTGTGTAAGCCTTCCCAAAAGGGTTCAGAAGGTGCAGGCACTAAGTATATTAGCAGCCACCTACTCCACTTCCCAATATTATTAGAGAAATTAAAACAATGGTAATGATCTCATTATATTTAGAGTTAATCCTACCAGAACTGCAGGGTCTACCTGAAGTTCAGACACTGGATAACAAGAGGAAAAGATGGGGCAATGGCCTCCCTTACATGTTCCAGAGACCACAGTGGGCTGGAGAGGCATGCTGCATTGAGTTACATACAACAAAGTGCAATTTTGTTCTCGTAGCTTCCAGCACTGCCTAAGACTTACAAGAAGAAATGGAAAATTCTTATTAACTCATTTCTGAAAGAGAGCAAAATCTCCCAGAGATGTTTTAAATTTAATTGTTTGTGAAGAACATCAGGACTCAAACACAGTAGTTTAAAGGGAAGTGAACAGCTTTCAATTTACCTTGCAGTCTATTATGATCTCAGGCTGCTGATGCAGAAACTTTTGTGCTCTGGCATCTATGTGGAATCACTGTGGCAAGATATAGTTGTGCTTATTTATGCAGCACATTCATAGCTACCAGCGGGAGAGCAGAGGGAGTGTGAGGGGGAGGGGAAAGTCACCCCTGTCACCTCTGAACAGAACAGCTCATGAGCACTGGGCTTCTATCTTCACACCTCCAAATGTTCTTTTTATAGCCTTAATATTAGTCATGGGATATTAAAAAGGTGGCAAACTGTACACAGAACAAAATTCTTCAGTTTAATTCAACTTTCATTCTACAGACTACTAACCAGGTTAAAGTAAACCCAAACAACACCTCCTGAATATTTAACAGCTTCAACAAGGCTTCAACAGAAAGAGGGCAGTTTTCCATCACTCTGAGAGAAACAGTAGGGAGCTGAGCAATTTGAAAAGCCAGTATCTCACCTAGAAAGATGAACTGATTTACCTTGCTTCTTGCATTCACTTAAGGTAGACTGCAGACAATTCTATTCAGATACACTAATATTTTCTTGTTTGTATATATAACTTGAGTCTTGGAGGACAAATAGTTCAGAATTGCTTTGAAGCTGTCATTATAAGGAGTCTGTAATCTTGTTTTAAAGGATTTTCTGGTTTTTTAAATCCCAAGTCCCAGTGAAAGCCAGTTAGATCTGGGTGTCTACAGACAAAGGAAGTTTTCAAACTTTACTATTTGTCCTTACAATGAGCCTAGTAAGTTAGTCACACATTGGTGTGGCATTTGCTGCATGGTTTTCTTGTCAGAGCTGTAATGATTTGATGTCTCAATTTCATTTTGAAGATACACTACTTGGGAAGGATTAATGCTGAATAGTTATGATTTCAACTTAGATCTCAGCAAAAGCTAGACCAGTGGCTCACTATTTTGTATACCATTTATTATCCACACAGAGTTTTCAAGTGGATTTTGAGCCACTCCTTCAGCAGTAACGCAATTTAATCACATTTATGATTGTGGTTAATGGTTTTACCTTCAACTAAGGCATTTTTGTGGTGTGTAGCATTCTGCTACCAAGTAACTGAACTCTGTATACAGCCAGGCAATCCTTCTTGTCATACTTCATCAGGTATTTTCTCAGCATAAACTGTATTCTAAGACCTCATTCCAAAGTTTGGTGCATCCTGCACCTGTATAGTACACGATATTGTCTGATATTGAGAAGATGACAGAACTGCCAGACATTACCTCTTTTTAATTATCTAAATGAATATTTTTTTTACCTATTAGTCAGTAATTCTTGGTAAACTGGGAAACTGAAGTTTATCATGTTAAAGGATTGAAATTAATGTATTTGATACAGAATTTAAACTACCAAATAAATATAACAAACTTATTTTCACTAAATGGTGGGTAGGATTAAGATGCTAAAGAGCTTCTAGAGTCCTGTTCGTGCTTTATTAGTGCAAGGAATTTTTGTCAATAGCTTTCTGAATTGCAAGCTCAAGCACTTACAGATCAGTCAATATCCTTAACCCAAATTTCTCCTTCATTCGCAAAGCTTTCACAATCAAAGGTGTGCTAAAAGCCACAGTTTTTCGATGGATAGAAACATAAGTCTGTGGTTTCTGCCTTAACCACTCAGGTCATGTTTCCTGCTCCAGCCTCTCAACCACTAAGGAAGAGGAGACAGAAGAACACAGCCCATTTTTGTGAAAGGAATGATGAAGTATCAGTAAAGCTTTGTCCTTATGTTTTAAAGTAGGAAGAAGTGAGCACTGTGTTCAACTGGGAAACACTAATAAATTAAAATCTATTTATTGCAGTATCCTAGAAAATCATTAAGATAATCTATGTAACAGCAAAATGCTATCAAATCAGAGCCAAATATAATAATGTATTCAGTTTGTTTAGTGATAGTATTGTTAATTTCTTAACAATATTACGTTGCAGACCCAGTTTACCAAGGCACTTCCATTCTGCACAAGTGTACTTTCACTGAGAGGCAGCCAGAGGTGTATACTTAAACAGATATTTAACTACTTTACTCAGTGAGTCTTAACACACAGCTACCAAAGACAGAATAAAATGTGCCTGATTAAGAAAACTCTGGAGGGAATCTCAAAATTAGTCTCTTAATGACTCTTATAATGCTATAAATGAGATTAAAAAGTTAAAGAAATTATAAAAAATGAACCACCCTACAATGTGTGTTTTTATCGGGTATTTGATTAAATGAAATCTGAGAAGGGATGACCCATGAATAATTGTCAGTTCATTTTAAAACTTCACTCTTTCTATCTTGCTATTTGGTCTCACTGAACTTTTGAAGTGCTTAATTAAAAAAATGATTGGACAAAATCTTCAAAAATCTTCAAAATCATTCTGTAGACCTTGAATACTGAAATAGTGCTCTATCAAAAGAGTAGAAAAAAAATCACACAAAAAAATACAATTTTCTTTTGAAAAGCACTCTTCTCATTGGGAATCTGCCCTCAAGTTTATAAAGCCAGCCAGCCACAACTCTGAGTATTTTCATTGCCATACACCTGAAACATGTAGGCGTATAGGAACATGTACACATCCACATTTATTCTCCTACAGTTTTCTCTTATCTTGTCTTAGGTGCATTTGTTCTACTGTTTGTTCTGTTGGAACAGGCTGCCCAGGGAGGTGGTTGAGTCACCATCCCTGGATGTGTTTAAGCATCGGTTAGATGTGATGTTGGGGGATATGGTCATGGGGTGAGCTTGTAGTGTAGAGTTAATGGTTGGACACGATGATCCCAAGGGTCTTTTCCAACCTAAACGATTCTGTGATGCTCTCTAACTAAAGTTTTCAAGCAACTCTTAATTCCTCAGCCCTCTGCTTGATCCCCTTGGAGTGTCTGATTTCTTCCCCATAGCAGATGTTTTGTCCCTGTCCATGCTCTGAGTAACCAAGGAGGATTCCCAGGACAGTTCTTGTCCTTTTCCCATCACAATATGTCTGCCTGCCAGACTGCCCAATTTCAACCAAAATCTTCTGAATTCCTTCAGTGTCTTTCAGGATCTATTTTTGTCATCAGAAATTATCCTTTACACTGTGATGTATGTCGCAATCTACATTTTATGAGATGAGATTGAAGCATCACTTTGACGTGACTTGATAAAAACTACCAAAAAAGAGCATCTCCTGTGATTAATATGAAGACTTGTTCTATTTTCTGTTTAAAGGTTCTTCGACTAACACTACTAAATTGCTAGAGCTGACTGAATAATTTGCAGTGATTAACTTCTCTGATGAAGATAACTGCATTTCATACTTGTGGTTTGTCAGCAAGTAAATTCTGATTTCCATGAATGAATTTGTTACACAAAAACATTTGACGATTTAATTTTACACATCTCTCTACTCTGATGGAGTGAACAAAAATGGTTTCATCACTGCTCAATACTTGAACACTCTGATCGGTAGCTGTGATTAGTTGGAAACTGTCTCAGGCTACACTTAAGTGTTCACTGATACCAAGAGAAATACTTTCCTACATCAAGCTGCCATCACCTCAATCTAGTAGGGCACAGCTATAGTTATTCTTTTCCTTTCTCAGTGTCAGTTACTGGGCATAAGACTTAAAAGTACACTGCTCATTAACATTTCTGACTAACTCAACTCCATAAATATCTGTCTGGAACATAAATGCAAAGAGGAAAACTTCTAGCTAAGCAAAATGGTATTACTACTCTAATATCACATTAATAATTATCTCCAATTATTAGTTTAGTGCATTGGGACTTAAAACCTGACTTAACAGCTCAGGTATTGAAGTGGGTGTATAGAATTCGAAATGCCAAGCTACCAGTATAGTTGAAGTTCTAGACTATGCTGCACAAAATTGCTTGGGGATGTACTTAAGTTCACAAATTATCCATTAAAACCAACTGCTTTTATATAATACTTTAAAAAAACCACCATGTGCAACCTTTCCACAGCTAGAGAATGGCCAGTTTTAATCAGTGTCACTTTCAGAGCCCAAGCTATATTACCCATTTAAATATTTCAACTATTTTCTTTGAAGATAGCAGTACATGCAGTTTAAGTTATTTCTTTTGTTCGCCCCTTCTCTTTCTTATTCAGAGCTTTAAGATCAGTAAAAATGAGGATATTATCTACACAGAAGACTTGGTTTCCCTCACTCTCTTCCCCCACTCCATGAGAATGTTTGTTCTGTTGACAGGTCAGTTCTGGCAATCTATCCACTTCCCTATTTCGACATATTTCCTGATAATAATTTTTTTAACAAAAAAGATAAAACCAACTTTAACATCTTTCTTGTATGTTACCAGGAATAACGTATTTACATTACTGTACTGACTTGAAAGTCTAAGCAAGCAAATAGGAAGTGATTATGCTCTTATATTTTCAGATTTTGATATCTTTGCAAGAACATTCTGACATTGTAAACATACTCTGCTTTGTAACGTGCCTTTTAGTGATGAAATTTAAGGAACTTTTAAAGCTTCTTATATAGGAGATTCATTGACAAGAAACTCAAAACACTGTCTTCATATACTTTTATTTTATGACCAAGTTTACTTTATGTTTCCTTCAGTCTTGATCTAGGTAATTCTGTCCCTTGCGAGGAGAATGAGGGGAAATTGTTCATCAGGAAAAAGAAAACTCTACAGCTCTGAAAAATAAACTGTTAATTAAGACCAAGAAAACTCAAACAATCACAAAATCTAAATCAAGACAAGAGATATAATGGAGCCATTTGAATTTTCTAGTATAACTTCAAACTTTCTGCAATCAATGCACAGGTTGTCTGAATGCTAAATTTCTGCAAACTATGCAAAATGTTTGGCACAAAGCCTAACAGTGAATATCAGCTAACACTTTAGTTCTCACAAGAATAGAAGTTTGAAGTGGCTAGAGTCCAAAACCTATGCCAACCTACATACAGGTGAAAGATCCTGAAGATTTAGATATCAGAAAGCCTACAATTAGAAATACAGTGGGCTCGGGGCAATTTAGAAGAATGGCTAGACCAGGCCACACTAGATGTCCACAAAGCTCATCTTCTAGCGCAGCTAGCAGAAGATGCCAAAGAAAGAATGCAAGAACAGGGCTAACATTTAGTGATAATTCCTTGTTATTTGTAGCCTCAGGACTTCATCACATTTCAGCGTCTTGACATTTAACTGACCTTGATGTGTTTCTCTTGCATGAACCTATGTGAACTTTATCAACCATAAAATCTGACAGTAAGAAATTCCACAGCTGAATTACAGGTTCTGTTAATAATCAGCTCCTTTTGTTTTGAATCTGCTGTGTGCTAGGTTCATTTGGTGTGTCTTAATTCTTGCAGTAAGAGAGACAATGAAATATTTCCTATTAATCCTCTCAATTTCACTGGGATTTTAAAGATCTTTGTCATAAGCTCCCTCAGTCACCTTTGCTTCAAGGCTGGAGAACCTTTTTTCTTCTTCCTCAGGTAGAAGCTCGCTGATAACATTGTTCACCCATGTCTAATCTTCATGTAAACTCCACACACACGTCCTAAGTTTAAATAAAGTCAATTGAAGGAGAAAAATAAAGCATGAGGTTGGAGACCACTCAAGAGAATGCAGTATGATTAAGGGTAGCCAGCACAGATTTAGGCAGGGGAGGTTATGCTCAACTAATCTCCTAGAGTTCTTTGAAGATATTACTGCTGTGACAGATAAGAGAAATACTGTGGTTGTAGTGCACGTAGTTTTTCAAAAAGCATTTGAAAAAACTCCACATCAGAGATTAATGGCTAGGAGTCACAGCCTAGCAGGTAAAAATAGGGCACTGGCTACAGAACTTGTAGCAAAGCAGGGGAAAGGAGGGAGGACTATCACCTTACTTTGATAGAGCACCCTCCCCACTGAAGACAGCCCATGTCTCTCTCCCGAGGTATTACAGCAACCATCACTAAAACACAGCCATTTGTGGAACACAACACAACAGACATGACACACTTGCAGAATCGGCATGTGACACTTTGTATAGGAAACTGCTGATTAATTTTATCTGACTGAAATTAGAGGAAGAACTATGGCAACATAAGCAAACTCTAATTACTCCGGCAAAGCAACATGCCAAAACCATATTTCAAGTAGATACTCTATCCCTTGTCAGTGCCCAGGTCTGTAAGTTCATGCCATGGCACTATACTAGACAGTGATCTGATAAACATTTCCTCCAAAGGGCCTCAAAGCAGCTGGCAAAAACCTAACAACACACCCGTTTTCTGTATTTCTCATACATTCTAGCATCCTGATAGGAAGCTATCAAGGCAATGGCACTTGTTCCTCCTTTTTGAACAAATGAGGAAAATCTAGCAGTATGACTTAGTTTATTTAACAGTTTGGAATTTTTAATTTATTTTTTTTTTATGGCAAGGCTGAGCCACATTACACAAATATATGGGCGTTTAACGTACCATCCTCAAACCACTTGGATACTGACATGTGGCAATGGAGGGATAATCACAACGTATAAGAGAATGAACAAAGAAATATTCCCCCATTGAGTAATAAAAATTCAACACTAATAAGCAGTGATTAGTATCACACAAGTAGAGCTGTTTAAATTATGCAAGAAAAAGTATTTACAGATCCATTTGAATTTCCAAATGGATTACTTTCAGCCATGTTATACTGTGCTGGATGCTCACTTTCATAAAAAATTAAAGCTATTGTGTTTTACTACAGAAACATAGTTCACAAAGAGGAAGTTTTTAAGTTTCATTAGACAGAGACTGTATTGAAAACAAGTTTTAAATCTACACCAAATATATTCACATAGGTGCTTGTGTACCCAACCAATTAACACTTAGGAAGTCCATACAGGCTTCTAAATCAATCACTGCAAGAATCAAGCTCAAATTTCCAATATTTACAATAAAGTTAAAGAAAAATTTCTCAGAAACATTTGAATAATTAATACACAGTTGAAAGAATCTCAAGGCATTCTGCAAGCTGAAAAAAAAATAGATTTTCCATGAATTATTCATTTCGCTCTGCATACAACTCTTTTACTTAACCCAAGAGGATTTACTCTTTTTAGGTGATTATCTTCTACTGTGGCTCTGCTACACTGTAGCTTAAGCGATACCCTGTTTATAACTCTAGATTGGCTTCCAGGAGTAGCTGTATTACAGCCATTAACTACTTAAAGCACACACACACACACGCACACACAACCCAACAAAGAAACAAAACCAACAACAAAAGAAAAAAACAACAAAACAAAACATAAAACCCCAAAACCCCAGACCAAAAAAGGGCAGATGTTTGGAGTATTCTGTTCCACTACAACCAAGCCAACTGCCATTAGCTGAGATGAGAAAATGAATAGCACCCTACATCCTCTTACTGAAAAGGTGTTTTGACTGAGACACTGGCTCCAAGGCATTCAAGATAGGGCATGAGTTCGTCTTGTAAGTATAGAGAGGACCTTGTTATTTTGCCCTTCAGAGCAGTTCTGTATAGGGATGAAATAACCATCGCAAACGTGCTAGGAAGCTTCGACTCCTTTTGTTTTTATTTTGTTGGGTTTTTTTAAATCTGCTGGGCAGCACGGAAATCTCACACTGTAATACTGGTTGTTCCTCATTAACACAGATTAGCATTCTCCCTTTTTAAAGCAAAAATCAGATGACATGATAAAATTTGTTTACTGCTGCAGCAGTAATCAATTACTGTACAGAATTATGAAGACTGAAAAGCAACAACCTGTGAATATTTGTTCTGGCTTTTTTTTTTTTTTAACAGAACAACTGCAATGTTTTGTGTCTCTTCTTTTCCACAGTACACCCTTCCCCCCCTCCCTTCTCTTTAAATGAGTGGCTGCTTTATCATAGAATGGAGATGCAACTCTTCTCCAGAAATCTATGTAACAAAGAAATACTGGAATTTGTGCTGAATGCAGAAGAATAACAAAACAATGATATAAAAGCATCCATGAAGTGCATACATCAAAGTCAAAAGAAATCTTTGTATTCTGCTGGTAATGCTTACAAGGTAAAGTGGCATGCAGATTTCTTATTTAATAAATTCCCACAGAAAATTAGTTTTTCACAGTGGGAAGAATTTCAAGGCTTGCCGCGATGAACAGGCAGGATCTAATCACTGTTCAGGCTTTGTAGATACACCAGGGCTTGCAGATATTTGAACGATCCAATTATTCTGTTGAGGCACAATCACCTTACCTGCATACTAATCAAGTAATATGCCAACATGAAACAACTCTGGCTTTGCCGGAAACTCTAGACATATACGGCTCCCTGGCCGACCTTCTGCCAATTACATTCATTTCAATTCTATTAGCTCATCTTTTGCCCAAAGGTGACATATGCACAAATCTATAGGGAAAATTGCCTAAATCATCTTTCCACTACACATGATGCAGAATAGTTGCTCAGTGATGTGAATACAAGGCATTAATTCTAAAGCCGGATGCAATTGTAAACTAAATAGCAATGAATTTTTCAGACAAGAATCCTCTTCAGAAACTGTACAGATACATTCCATAAAAAAGGGAGGATTCTGTTTATTAGAGGAAACAATATCAATTACTCAGTTTTATACCTTGTGAATGAGAACACAGAATAAGGATGAACAGAGCCTAGATCATTTCTGCTCTATCAGTAAAGTGAATTTTGACTATTTATGTTTCCCTTTTTGGGGGTATATCTTCACACATGGCATCTTTATTATGTTCTCTTCTGATTCTTTGTGACTATACACTGAGATACTGGTAAACTTACAGAATATGTTACCGGTGAATTTTGGATCATAGTAAGCAGAAAACTGTTTAACATCACATATTCCTTACAAAACATTCCAGCTTTCATTACAAAAACGCTTATTGTCTAGATTTTCTAATAACAGCTTTCTCCTCAAAATAACAAGTCACAAAAACTTTTTAAATATTTATCAGTATCTACTCCAGATAGTCACCTTAATTTCTAAAACTCACCAACATTTTGTCAGAACATTTCTGATGCTCATAAACCTAACAAATTAAGCAAAAGCTACAGCATTTTTCCGCAGTAACTAATGCTGCCTGGATTTATTTCTAGCTTAAACTATTCAAGATACATTTTTTTATTCCAGCTGCAATGGTATTTACATCGAGTGCCTGCTCTTTCAAGAAATGTATGACCTTACACAATGCTGCACATAAACAGCGAAAGGAGAATCACAGAGGCCTTCAAGAGGATCAAAAGGCATCACTGTGCCAAGCCATTAACCTTGGAGCTCATCATTAACCAAACTGACAGCATTAGTAGCTTGAGATGATGTGGTACAAGCACCTAACCAAGGAACAGCCATAAGTATGAAATATTACTTGTGATTAACAGGACTTATTATCGAGTGTTGGTGTCTTTATAGAAAACTCTCTAGTTTCTCCTTAGCATCTCTTAAATTGTCATCACCATTTTAACCTCTCCTAAAAGGCAAGGGCAGCTAGACAGGCCAGCCATGCTGCTCACCACTAACTATGTGCCTGGTGTCACTGGTGACTCACAAACTCCTGCATCAGGAACTGCTCCCGTGCCTCTACAATTCCTCACTTCTGCGACATGAAGTTGGGCAGCCTCATCTTTGTTACTCCTGCAAAGCTCCACCTAGAGCACCAGACAAGGCAGCGACATATTCTTGAGTCTGTAATTACAGTATCACTAGTTGTTTTAAATACTCCAAAGCACTCTACAGGAGAATTCTCCTTCATTAAATGAGAGACAAAAGGCAGACAGTTTCCTTCTATCAAATTTTTCATACAAAGAGCTTGTTCAAGGTAGTAAAGGAAAATAGCTCCTCAAGAACAATATTGAGGTGAATTTCTATTGCTTTTTGTCCTGTAAGCTTCTTACAAGAAAAAAAACAAAAACAAATAGATTCTCTGGAAGAATTGACTTTGTAGAATAATAACATAGAAGGAACACAGGAGGAGGACAGATGGGTAAGATGCGCATATGCTTGTAACAAAAGGACACATTGTTTATTTATTTTTCAAGGCCATTTGCAATATGTGATTGTCCCCATGACAAGTTTTCCAAGGAGAATGGAAAATGCTCACAACTGGGGGAAAAATGCTCAAGTACTGCTTATTTCACAAATACTTTTTTTTTTTTCCAAAAAGCAAAAAAGTCTGAGAAAATCTATGCAATTGTTTCTGCAGCTGCAGACAACCATTTAAATACTTAAATAAAACCAGGTCTAACTGCCACCTCCCTATGTAACTGACAGTTATCAGAGCAGACAAGAATATCCATTCATTACAGAACTCAAATTATTCTCAAATTTTATAAGCATTACTATGAAACAAAATGTGTTTGTCTCCTGTATAGGATTCACTGATAAAGTCCAGCAGTTCTAGCTGTGCTGGCTGTTGAACTAAAGACTAGCTGAACAAGCTATATTCTTCCAAGTATCACACCTCTGTCAGGATAATCTACCCAAATCTAGATGTCAAGTGACTGTAAAGAGGGCAGTCAATTTTGGGCATTTTGTCAGTTTGTCTGAATAACCTCTTCTTTAAAATAGCTACTTAACTCTACATGCTGTTATTTTATAGAATGCATTTCCGTTTTATTGCAGAAGAAAAACTATTCACTTGCTGCATCCAAAAATATATTATTATGAATGCTTATCTTTTTGCTAAGTCTCTATTTTAAATTCCAAAGTAGAATGGAGATGAAGTAATGCCCAGGTGATCTTGAAGTAATTAAAATTATGTGAATTTTCTACAGATATTTAATCAGTATTAAAACAGGAGAGTTCATATATTTGCAGAGTGGACTTGTACTTTGCTGTCTAACGGAATTCAAACCAGAAGCTACTTCTGCACAGATTCCTGACTGAACTGAGCAACTGAGATGAGGCACAGAGGAATGACCTTGTGTGTATCTGCCAGTATCTCCACATCAAAGACAGATCTGAGATTAGGTAAGACTAGAACAAGTTTTCCCACATATTTTTTCTGATGTGATGTTTTCTTTAAAAATAACTTGTAGAATAACAAAGCAATCAGAAGCTGAAAAAGTAGGTCTGTATAGCTCAAAGAGTTTAAAGTGTAGATTTGAGAGATATGAACAATCCTGCAAAAGAACTGAACAAAGCATGGCCCAGAGATTGGGGCTGGAGCTGAATTAGTGCAATGAGTTCAGACCCGAGGAATTCTGTGAGAGAACAAGAATATAATTCACTGCTTTATAAGTAACACAATTAATTGACACTGTTTACTTCCCTCTAGAAAGCAATGTCACCTGGCCACTCTGTAGCCTCGACACTTAACTGAGTACAGTGATGCTGCACAGAGAGATACAGACAGCACCCTCCTGCTCACAGTATGCTTCTCTGTTGGGTCTAGGTTTAGGGAAGTGAGAGAAGTTTTACAGCAGTCTTTACATCAAAATGAAGGGGCACCCACATGTGACTACTCAGTAAACCGTAACATCATAGCTTTGCCCGTGGCTCAGAAAAGAAAGGTAATGTTTCAAAGCATCAGTCAATGACTGTGCACCAAATGAATCAGGAAGTCTGCTTGCTAGTTTTCATGTCCCTCAGAAAGCAGGAGGGGAAGAACCACTGGTAGGGTTCTGGCCTTAGGCAATATGCAGAGCAGAAGATGGGATCTGAATTAGTCCTATTTACTCACATTGACTAGATCAAATGTAAAGACAATCAGGAACATTTATAATATAAGAACACTCTCCAGTGACTGTAATCAACATTAAAGGGACATCAGTTCATATATAGATATATATATATTAAAATGATATTAATATTCTATTCTAGAACACCAATCAAGTCCAAATGGACTCTGGTTTAGAACAGTTTCTGAAAGAACAGGGGTGGGGAGATGTTTTTGTTTTATTTTTGTCTTTCTTAAGAAGGGCTGTAAAGAATGTTACAGACTCCCAAACACAAATTGTTTTCTGGTCTGTGTATAGCAAACATGACATCATTTAGAATAATCATAGAGCTAGTTTTGGTTTAGAAGTCCCTGATGAATACGTTAGTTTCACAGAAAGAAGCCCACATGACCACTTGTGGGTATGTCAGTAATACCATAGATCTTAAAGCAGGTTAGCCACACAGTCTAGCCAGGACATAACACTTTGGAAAACACAGACAGCTGAATCCATGCTATAGCAGTATCTCCTCCTGAATTATTTCCACTGGGAAAGCAATTGCATTAACTGGAAACTCGTTCTGTCTGCAGAGTCTTTTCACTTTCTATAAGCCATTTATAGATGCAGCCACTGCACAATAACATGAATACCCATAATGAAAACATTGCTCCTTTCAAGGCTTGAACAAACAATTAGTGGCTTAAGTATCGAGGTCTGACATACCTGTACTCTGCAGCCCTAAATTCACTGTCTAGAAGTTATTTAACTACCTGCCCCTGCCCCCCCCCCCCCCCCCCCCCACCCAACACAACCACACCCACCACCACCCAAAACCACCAAAAACGCCAACGCAAACCACCCCGC
>WUAM01000264.1:814062-826021 GCA_024336885.1 Actenoides hombroni
CATAGGAGGTTCCATGTAAACATAAGGAGAAACTTTTTCATGGTGAGGGTGACAGAGCACTGGAACAGGCTGCCCAGAGTGGTTGTGGAGTCTCCTCCTCTGGAGACATTCAAAACCTACCTGGATGTGTTCCTGTGTGACTTCATCTAGGTGATCCTGCTCTGGCAGGGGGAGTTGGACTAGATCTTTCAAGGTCCCTTCCAACCCCTAACATTCTGTGATTTCTGTGACTTCTGTGGTTAAAATGTGCATGGCCTAAAGCAAAGACACAAATGTTAAACTGAAATAAATACTTCCTTCTTAATAATCTCATAGCAGCAACGTTTGCAAGTTCATTAAAAAAAGGGCTGGGGATAGGTCAGTATGATGACAGCAGTGACGTACTTCACCAAGATAAAGCAATACACAGGCTCTTCACAGGGAAGTTTAAGATTTTTAGTCAGTATTGGTGGAGTTCTAAGTACTTAAAGTACTTTATTTAAACTATTATATTTGGAGGATATCACTAGAAAATTAGCTATATAAAAGATCTTGGTGCCTAACAGTTAGCTACAGCAAGCCTAAGTGCCATGTGTCAGAAAACTCAGCATTTTGAGTCATATTTTTAAATATCTAACTTCTGACAAAAAGCCAGTCACTGTAGCTGGGAAATGGATGGCAATTCTTCCATCGTTCTGGCCCCAAACAGGGGACTTAACATCAGCACAGCTTGAACATCCATTTGAGCAGTGACAGGGCTGTAAAAAGCTCTTAGCAGCAGCATTTCCTAAGAGAAATTCTCCTCTGTTTCTAAGCTACAGCTGCTGTTTATTCAATACTGATAGGCATACAAAATAAAAGAGCTCTATCACTCAGTTGTCTCAAACCTCTGTGTAAAGCTATTTAAAATCCTTCACTCCAGATTTCTCATCATTAGTGGGTTCATACCTGTCTCTTGGCTGCATATTTAATACTGGCAAGCTTGCTTTTCTCTGAACTATGACAGTCAATAGATTTGAAATTTCACCCCTAAGCACTCCCTCAGTGCAGCTCTACTATCAGTGGTGGTATATGAGCTACCTCTGCAGCCTCCTCTGTCACTTCTGACCATTATCCAGAGCTCACAGACATAACGGTTATTAGCATTCTTAAAATTTATGAATATTTAAGGAAACTTAATCCTTGAAGTGAAAGATCACAGCAAAAGATGCTTATAGTTTGCTAGGGCAGTAAGAAAATAGTGCAATGAATTATGTAAAATACTTAAAACATGGACACTACTGAAAACCTTCACTAAAAAGCAGAACTGTCAATAAGAAACAAACACCTATTCTCTTTATTAGATGATCCTCTGACTTTACAGGTATGGTTAGAAAGCAGGATATATAATTTTCTGTATATTTCAGAATTGAAATCTAAACAATGTAATAAAACCAATAAAACAAGCAGTGTCCCTCAAGGGTCCTGCAGAAATGACTTTGGCTTTTTGAAATCTTCCCTGTATAAAATAAAAATTCAAAAATAAGTCAGCTTTGCTTTATGCTATCTGCTCCAGGATTCATGTACTGTGAATGATTTAAAAAATTAAGAAGACCACGCGAAAGCTTTTCAATTACATTGTACCTCTTAAACACCCTTGATCAGAACTTCCAATCCTTCAATATAACCTCCAACACAGTGGCTCTAAGACTAAAGTCAGGCCTTTTTGAAAACGCCTTGCAGGTTGGAAAAGCAGAGTTCAGCTGCCTCCAGTCCTCTTTTAACCAGAAGAAGAAAAAAAAAAACAATTATGGAACAGCACCTTTTTTTTTTTCCCTTCTCCTTTGTCAAAATGAAAAGTGAGGTTTCTGAAGGAATACCAGCACCAAAGGTGACCTCCCTGCATCTTGGTCTTCATTTCTGTTTTTCACAAAGTCCTCACATTACTGTGTAAACAAAATTCTAGCAGACAAGTGAAGACTTGTTTAAGGCAACTCTGCTTGACCTGTATGCTAATCTCAATCCAGGAGTGACTCCTTCAAAGCAGATGAAACCTCTCCTGCCTCTGAACCTTGAATCAGGTCCTCATATCTGTCTAGACCAAGGGAACATTGCAGGGCTTCATCAGTTCAAGATGGTAACCAGCAGAAAAAAAATAGATTCTTAAGAAAGAAATCACACCAATATAAAACAAACGTAAATCCAGTTTCACTTAAAGAAGATTTTACTGGTAAGATACCATTTAAAAAAAAAAAAAAAAAAGACAAAAAAAAGACAACAAAAGCATTTCTGAAGCAATAAAGAATGCACCAAACTACAGCCAACCTGGGTCCAGGACCATGCAGGAGTACAGGTACATACTGATGTGGAAGGCATGGTGTGGTTTTGCTCTCGCAAAGTTACACTGTACGGCACTTTTCTGTATATATACTGTTGGCTCCATTTTTTTCCTCTGATATTATTTAATTTTAAGGGAGGTGACTGGTGTAAACACTGGCTAAGTCTTCAGGTGATGTTTCAGGAGTAAACAAAAAATTAAAACAAAACCTGTTATCAAAGCAAACAAGGCTGAGGTCACCAGACTAAAGGAAGTTATTTATGAAATGGCAGTAATGTTTAGTACCAGTCTTGTCATCATAGGCAGTTTCTACTTTAGCTGTTACTAAGAAACAAACTATACAAGAGTTGTGTTTTTCACTTTTGTTCTCTTGAATAATCATCATCATTATTCCACAGTCTAATAAAATGAGGCTGTCACCTATGATTTGATTTCACTGACTCTAGGCTGTTTATTATCCCTACAGTGCTGTGGATGCCCATTGTGCTGATGTCTGCAGGCACCCCTGTATCCCACAAAATCAGGTAAACAGTCCCCTCACTGAAAGGGGGAGGGGGGAGAGGGAGGGAAGAATGGCCCAGTGGAAGAGTGGCTGCTAGGGCTGCCTGGCTGGTCCTTCTCTGAGAGGCAAACTGACATTACCTGCTAGAGGTCAACTGTAGCTCAAATATTAATCTGAATCTTGTTTTCATGGCTGAGGGAGGTTTAGACAACCAAACAAATCTAGAAATCCACACAAATGGTGAGCTACTCTCAGATCTTCCTTCAGTGGGCAGGCGTGAAGGGCAGGGGGTTGTATGGAATGACTCCTCTGTGGAAATCCTACAGCAGCAAATGTTACTCTTGGCACATTTTGAGAGTGTTTATATGTGGCACTGACACTCTTCTTAGACTGAGCTTGTTTCAAAGTGACTTGTCTCCATACAGCAGTGTTCCCATCAGTCCATATTGTTAATTTTTTATTTCCCAATCAAGAATTCATAGAGGTTAGTGTGACATTGCTCCAAATATCCTCAACAGCCTAGCCATGTAAATAATGGATATGACTCCAGAAATACCAACCAGCCTCGTATTGTTTTGGGCAACTTAAATCATGGCTGCCTGAACTCACCTACTAGTAAACAAATGGGCTTCTCTCTGCACTGCAGTAAATCCCTCATCATTTTTCAGAAAAATTAACTCTGTCATTGAAATGACTGGAGTTTTGCTAAACACACGCAGATATTTAACTGAAAGAGCTCGCAAAAATGATGCGCTGAATGCAACTGGGGTTTTTTCCTCTTTAAAAACCCAGATTTTCAAAATCTCTAGTAAGGTTTAACACATAGTTAATGCATTTCATACCATGCCTCCGTAAACTACTCATCCTTCTTTTACATTTCCCCTAATTTCTCTCATTTATTTAAAAATCCCATAATGAACAGCTATTATTAAGGACCTATTTGTTCCTCCAATTTTCCATTTAACCTCAATGACTCTAGCCTCTCTTATTTGCTTTGGTGCTGAAAAGTATTTTTGCAGCATTACCAACACAACATATTTGCTAGATTTCCACTAATTAATTTTCTATGAATCTTTCAGCAGGAAAAAAAAATAACACATTTCTGCATGAAAAATGAATTATATTTTCTCCATTTCCTTGCAAATTTACATTCCGAGTTCATCTGTGCCACATATTCTTTATGGATAATGAGCAAGGCATCTTCACTTAGCTGTCACTGTAGAAGTGAAATGTTTACAGTGTGAGCTTTGGAGATTCTGGCAGCTTAGATTCTAAGAATATTTCTTATTCACGACAATAAGCATTGCCCTAAATTTCTTTTACACAGGAGCAGGAAAAGAGTGATTTGAAGAATCCTTGAGCTTTGTTTACCCCTAGTAATGCTGTTTTAAGAAATGTTAGTTTAGATACATCATGCTGACGATATGTTTCATGAGATGTGACAAAGACTGTTAGCCACCTTAATGTCTTGCTGAACCTCCTGGGAAACTGCACCTCTCTGAACGGAGAGATAAGTGTCTTCATTATGAAGCTTCCAAAGAAAATACCCATCACATAACTTTTAATCGTATTCTTCTACTATATTTATTCTGTAACATTTCAGGGCTACAACTATTGACATAAAAAAGAAACCTCAGCCATGAATCTTCCACCTGTTTTGAGCAGGAGACTTCACCAATTAATTAAAAATATTTCTCTTTAATTACTTCAGCAAAGTACATAAGAATATACTTGTTGTAAAGATCACTTGAAGATTTCATTTATGTGCACATGTCCAGTCACAGGCTCACAGTGACAGGCTTAAGCCTGCAGGCTTTATTCAACCAGGTCCTGGAAAAAAAAAAATTAAAGAAAAAAAAATCTTTTATCTTTTGTTCTTAGAAAACCTCATATAGTTTGAATAAATCTTTGAAATGTGACCAAAAGAATCTCACAGCAGATCATCTTGCATTGAAGTCATAATGTATGATTCATGTAGATAGAGTTCGAAGGTTATTGCTGTCAAGTTTTGAACTTGTGCTATAAAAGACATTAAAAAGTGACAGATTCTTCTCACCAAGAGGAGAAAAGTGCCTGCATACAGCCTTCTGCAAATCTTTCCTTCCAAAACTTAGCTCTTCAATTAACCTGAGCATACTCAAACCTACAGGGATTGTTTTCTGTAATCAATCAAATTTCCAAGTGTAATTATTAACATGGTCTTAATAATTAAATTAACTAGATCATTTGGACACAATCTAAAAGTCAGATATTGAGTGTTCATAATTGAAATATTTCCAATGCCTTTTTGAATTCTGATTTAGAAAAATCTGGATTAATTCTCAAAGGTCTTCCCTAAAGTTAATATTTCTAAATGAATTTTAAAAATACCTTTAAAATTACATTTTCAGTATATTATTACTCTAAATTGACCATTGGGAGTAATCACATTTTGTAGAATGTAGCAACTTTTGCCATTGTAGGTGTGCTGGTAGAGTGACTTTTTTGACCTTTTGACAGTTGTATTGCTTCTATTATTTCCCCTAGAAAACTATATGAGGAAAAAGATATCTTTGTTGCATAAAATGCTGGTACAGAGCGTGGAATAACAAAATATATCAAGTATAATAACAAAGTATATCAAAATCCTAACCTAAAGCTAAGTTTTCTCACACAAGTAACAAAACCAATTAACCCGTGATTCTGTAACATCTGCAGTATTTTCTCCATCTTAACAGTAACTGAAATAAATTAAAACTGTTTCTTGCCAGTGAGGTAGCCCCACAGCCTTTTTGAATTTTCATATTGACTTGTTGTAAGTGAAGCTCACGTATCCCAACCGGTAATTCTGTGTACATTCTCTCCAACATCATTGGTTTTTCTTTGACATATTGTATAGTGAAATGAAAAGTACTTTCAGAATAACACCATCAGAGCCAGAGGAAGAAGTAGTTCCCCACTCTGTGACAACCTCTAAGCTTCTGAAGGTTAAATACAATGCAACTAATCAGCAGTAAAGGAAAAAACGACGGGTTTTGTGCGCACAACCGAAAATGGCACGTACTATTTCTTTTTGTAAACCTACTGTCCCTCTGCCTGTTGTGGAACACAATTCAGAGTAATTATAGAAACAGGAGACAAATTATTAGCATAGATTCTCATACAATAGTGTTAGATCTCCAGAAGAACTGTTAAGGACCCTGACAGATACGACAAAATCAAAGCAAGCAACTAGCAGGAGATCCAGTAAAGCTAAAAAGGTTATACGAGGCAATCAATTATTATTTTTAGTCTTAGTTTTTAGGTCTGTTTTCTCTATTTGCAAATAATAGAGATGCAAGTATCTTTTATCAAACACGAAGAAATCACGTAGTCCATCTTCCCACTCAAGTAAGTCAAAAATCAAAACGTGTATGTTCCAATTCTAATTCCAATTCGGAGTGTCTGATTCAGATTAAAATCTATGCAGCAAAGTTAGTAGCCTTCTGTTTTTTATTAAAATTAGTATGTTTTACCCCTGAAATTTAGCTTCTCTCCTCTGATTCAGAGTCCAGACCTCCCCAGACCACCATACAGGAACACTCAGTGCTGTTTCTGTGCAAGAGGCCACCATAACAAGTCACAAATAAAAGAGGTCCAACAGAAACCCTGAGAGAAATTTAAAACAAAAATTGGGCTTTAATTTACATTAAAAACATGATTAAAAAAATTAATGACCACTCTCACTCTCCCAGCAATTTACAGCACAGGAAGTGAGGCCTTCTCTGCATTTGGGTGACAGAAAATTTTCTACAGAAAAATGTGGGATAAATAGATCCTACAAGAAACTCATTCAATCTGAATTCCAGCTGTATTTAGGGCATGATACAAATTCCAGCTTTTTAGTAAAAAAATAAAAATCACATCCCTCCCTACCTAGATTTGAAAGACCTATTTTCTCAAAAGTGTTACACAATTAAATATTTTTTTTTCCTGCTGTGTGCTACAGTAAACCTATTGTCAGAGAAACACTTCACATTTTTCTCCACAGTTGTTTTCCTGTGCAAAGAGAATTCATAATAATTATAACATTTTCCTTGATTTCTGCACTGTAAAGGATACTAGGACAGTCTGACTAGTAGAAAACATGTATTATTGATTTGTCTGGTATTCTTCGTTGTGAAGAGGCATATTCAATTTCTTCTTTCAAGGAGGGGATCATTGACAGCTATTATCCTGTTGCCAGAAAGAGAGGTAGCTGTGCCTTCTCTGTATCGTTCCCCTGTACTCACACTTAATACGTTACTTGCTATTGTCGAAACTTTATAAGAAGGTTCATAATACAGAAATGAGAAAACCAGAAAGCTTGCATTATTACTAAAATAATTACGACTATCAAAATGATGCTAATAGACATAATCCCAAATGCTTATGGAAATAAAGACATTAATTGGGAAGAATGAGATGACAGAAAAAGAAATGATCCTAAGGCCGATTATCAGAAAACTGCTTATTGTGACTTCAATATTGTGAGTATCAGCTTTGATTATCTGAACAAATTCATCAGTTACATATCAATTTGTTTTGAAAAAAAACTGCCTAAATCCAGCCCCCAACTTTATTAACATTGTCTAAAGCAAAACTACAGGATGTTCCAAGTCCCACCTTGCCCCACCCCAAAAATGACTCAACTGCCTCAACTATGTCTCAGTTACTTCTTTTTCCATCTTAAATCCAGCTTATTTCACATAACTAGTTTAGACAATAAACAGGTAGAAGATCATCCTAGTGTAAGTGAAGAGCAAGAGAAGACCCAGTTGCTGGGTAAGCTGGGGGCAGAAATTGTTTAAAACACACAGGCCACCATTAGCATCAGTTCTGAAACTGCAGTTACCTCCTAGCATCATTAAGTAATTCTGCACTGGAATAACTACCTATGATGAGGGAAATCAGCTACAACAATTCAGGAAAGTGCCTAAACTAAGAAGTTGCACCCTTCCTTGAACAACTTGGAGAACTGAAGAATTAAACCAAGTTCTTTTTCCTGCCATCAGACTTGTATTAGCTTTCCTCTTAATGCTGTCAAAATGATCTTCTTTTCCTCTGTGGAGTTTACACTGTTTTCAACAGTTGCACTTGCATATCAATGAGTTGTCACACAGCTATTGTAATTACTTTGCAGAGATTGTTGTGCTATCTCCCACATGCTTTCTGTTTCCTTCCATTAATCTCTCCTGACTTTGCAAGAAGAGGCTGCCCACAACTCAGTTTGAAAGTGCAAGTGCAGCAACAGAAAAGCTGAAGACAGAAAGAGAGAATATACAAACCTATTTTACACTGTTCTTTTAAAACCCACAATCTCTCCCATTTGCCTCCCTCACGCGTATTCTGCAGTGTGCTATTGTCTGCATGTCCTCTCAAGCATGTCTCCAGCCCTTTGCTCTGGTCTCCTGATAGACAGTCTCCTGACACAGCCTCCTGGCCTGGTACTTTCTGGAGTTAGCACTCCGGAGTAAGTTAACTAATGCACAGTCTGAACAGCAACGCCTGTATCTTAAGTGGTAGCAGGATCTATCAGTCAGACAACTGAAGCTCCTAACAGCTTCAGCAGTCCAGTTTTGGTCTTCTTCCATGCTTGTCAGAGATGTCACTGTGGGAAATTCATTTCTTTTCATGCATTTGCTTTCCACAAACTGGCTAAAAAATAAGGAAATTATATGCTTTAAGAGTTGCTGCCGCCTGTCACATTGTTTTGGTCAGGGTTGGCTTTGTCAGCATTGTTGTGATTTTTCAGCCATGTACCTATAACTTAGTGGTGACCCCAGAAGGAGATTTTGGGGCATCAGTATGGAAAATGAGCTCCACTATCCTCATCATACACTCTGTGTCATTAGTCTTCACAAGTAACTGGGAACAACACTCAGTATAGCATGTGTGTATTTGTAATTCAGGAAGAGTAAGAAACAGTATAACAGCAAAATAGGTATGTTTGTAACAACTCTTATCTGAAACACATGAATATAAAGGTCACTTTTAACCAAAAGTAAATAACATTCAGTTTTGGGGAATCACTGTAGGTGAAGGGGAAAGAAATGAACTATCTGACTTGGCGGAGGGGGAATTACTTAGACAGAAGGTGTTTCAAACTACAATCAAAAATTAATTAGAAAAAGGAACAAGCCGAAGGACAAACATCTGTGATAAAAGGATGTGGAGTGATAAACAAATCCTACGTACCACAGTTATTCTCAGGAAAGACCAGAACCCTGCTGGGCTATGTTTGGTGTGGTCTATAAACATTTGGGGGAAAATAGCCCCTTAGATTAAATTCCGTGTAAACGGTGGCACTATCAACAAGAAGAAGACTGGAAAACCAAACCAAACCACAGACATTGAAAATAAGAGATTTCAACAAAATGACACAATCTGGGGACAAGAAATAATAGGCAACGAAAACGACAGCGATGAACAGCCCAAGAGTTGTTCAGCAGTCATGCAGCAAGAGAGAAACAACAAATGGAGACTACTCCTGCACTTTGGTTTCCCAACATACCACAGATAAGGGAGAGAAAATCCCAGTTGACATAACTCTAGCAGTTATGTCTGACTCTTGTAAACCAGATGCCATTGGGGTCTACGTATTTTTCTCAGTTGCTAATTGAGAAGGATTGTAGTTTGTTAGCACTGAGCTAACACTACACGGAGCTAAAAAGGGAACTGCACTAACGGCTAGAGAGCAGTGACATTGATTCTGCTCCCTTGCTGGGGGTTGCATGCTGATTTTCTACCTCAGGGAATGTTCCCATAGCTTCCCAGTGCCCAAAGGGAACATGTCGGCCGTGCCTAGAGAGACTGCTACATGAAATCCCCTCAGTAGGCCAGAAAGTGCAGAGAAGTGAGATAGGGCTTTCAAAGGACTGCAGCTGGGCTCTGCACAAAGCACTCAAACCTAGGAAACACTTCTTGTGACTTCCATTTCCTTTCTCTCCCATTTGTGAGTGAAGTCTAGTAGAGCAGTTGATAAATACAAAATACGCTGTGGAAAAATGAGAGAGAAGGATTCATACAGTCCGAAATCTCCTAATACACTTATCACCCCAGTTTTGTTTACATTTTGCTTAGCAAAAAGATGCTCACCTAAACGGACTAAAGCCCATAGATACACAGTGTGCAAAAACATTATTGCAAATAGGAATCAAGACAAGAGTGTTGTAATCTCAGCTGTTGGGTTAACGTGTTTAATTTACATCACAAAGGTGATTAAATATTTCTTAATGCCTATCTCATGCAATGGACGATGCAGAGAAAAGAGGCAGCAAGATGTGGAGGAAACACTGCAATCTTCCTGTTAGGTACTTCCGAGTTAGTTACTGAAATATTTCTCAGCAAGTTTTGTGATTAATTTTTCAGCTGAGTTGAAGTTTGTCTGTGAGCAGTCTCAGTTAAACATACAAATCAATTATAAGATTTGCCTCACCATAAAATAAGTGTTATTATTAGCCCTATATGGATAACCAAAGTTCAGATTCTCTTTCTGCAAATAGCCTGAAATATTTGTTGAAAGCTCACTACCAGAATGCTCACTGAACATCAGTAAACTCATCTGCTCGAGTATTTGTGGAAAGCAAACACAAAGCAGATGCAAATGAACCCCGATCAATTTTTTTCAAAACCTCAAGCACATTCTAATATTACAAGATGGGGAGAAATGTATTTTCCATATTTAGCTAACTGTAATTGCCATTTCTCTCCAGTCAAACCAGGAGAATTAAGCAAAAGACAAAAATCTGGCAGCAGGCTGTAGCAAAGTAACTATTGTTAAAGGAAGAGAAAGAGAAAGGTTCTAGTGGTACTATGAAGAGAATTAATAATGTAATGTTTCTATAACACCAAAACTCCAAATAAAGAAATCTAGAGAAAGTTCTTGCTATAAAAACCTCATAAGCACAAGTAATTAATTACTAATAAAATTATGTTAATAATAGGATTCAACCATAATTTAAGTAATAAGCTTTGCAACTGAACACCAGTTCTCAGAACATGAAATTCTTCTGAGCAGAAACAAAACAGGATTCTGGGTAAAGTAGATGATATTGTGGTCTGGATTTTCAGTACTGGGCAGCAGCTGATAGCAGTTAAAACACTATCATCTATTTCAAAATCTACGGGTTTCAGAGTGTGGGTACAAATATACATAGCTTTAGGTTGCAGTTAGCTATCGTTTCAATTGTGTAACAAATACGTGATTATTTGCTAACTTCATCACTTAACCTAGAATGAACTAGGTTAAATGTAAAGAATAAAGAGAGACTACAACTGATCAAGAACGTCTGGTTTAGAGCTAGCAGAGAGAACACAAGAAAGAAAAGCCACTGTGTACTTAATAAAGTGGCTACTTTACCTTGGAACACTTCCACGATGATAAGCAATCCTATTTAGGGAACATATTAGCTCCTGATTGCCAGCTTATGCAAATGACTAAAGAAACAGAAGTCTTAAGGCTAATATTGTGAAAATTATTTCCAGAAAAGATGAGCACCCATTCTTGAGAAGTAGAATGATTTACTAAGAATAAAACCATTTTCTCCATGAACCAATCACCAGTATCATCCTTATGGATCTTATGTATTTGATTTTATTTTATCAATGAATAAGATTCAACTTAAACTTTATAAAGGTTGCTTAAATATTCTCCAGCGAGAAGATCTTTTACCAACCTGGAACCAGGTTGTCAGCTATTGTATCTGACTGGAAAAATGTTTCAACCAGACTTGCAACTACATTCTAACAATCCAATGTCTATTTCTAACGAACTCACAGATGTCCACAAAGGAACTGACTCGTCAGAAGTAGCAGCATCTTCACTGCATTGTCTGAACAGGTCAAGACTATGAGCCTTATTGGTTAACCAAGGCCCACCACCCCCAGCGAACAGGCACAACAGGAACCTGGACAGAGTGTTACTCAACAGACTGACCAAAAAAATTGCTAGGTAGTTAAAAATCAATGCCAAGCCTTCACAGTAATTTAAGAGAATTAGTAGTGTCTTCACAGGATTTTCTGATGGGCATTACAAGAGCTTCAGGTAGGTCAGCATACAGCAGGCACTTCTTACAGAAGACTACATCTCGTCTGGGGGGGGGGGGGGGGGGGGGGGAGAAGGGGGGGGGGGGGGGGGGGGGGGGGTGGGCTTGAGGAAAACA
>WUAM01000264.1:826121-843240 GCA_024336885.1 Actenoides hombroni
ATGAGGACAGAGCCCCTCGCTCCGCTGGGGGCGGGGTGGTTCGGAGGTGTAAGAAAGAGGTGGGGGAAGGTGGATGGTGGGTGTCCTTACTGAACACAAAGAATATCTTTGCAGTAAAGGTATACTGCTATCAGTTTAATAAGCTGAAAAATATGGAAAAAACCTGCTGGTGTTGACAAATTTTCAGATTAAATGGATTTTTTTCTTTAGCAAATTTGTGGATTTTCCTCAATGGTGACTTTCAGAAAACATCTACCGAGCTCTTGCAAGCCATTTTATTTTTCTTTTAGCCAGCAGTTAAAGCTTGAGGGGTTCTGAGAGCAGAGTACCAAAATTTAGCTAGACCTTCCTTATTAGAAGAAGGAAAATCTCCAATAATTAGCTCTTCTCCTAAATGCTTTTTGTCTCTCATTACAAAGTGCTATGCTAATATACCTTGTGTTGCAAATGTCTCTCAATTCCTGCTAATCAAATTAAACTCAATTGTCAGCAAATAGACTCTCAATGCAGTTAATGGAAAACAAGGAATAGCGCTACTTTGTCTGAGAATGGGTCATTACAACAACTTCCTAATTACAAGTACCTTAATGCATAATGTAAAGCACAGTTTTATACAGGCTCTTAAGAATTAAAGCTGCAGCACGATCAAAGGTTTGATGTGTCCTTGAATTTTTTATATGTACATCTGAATACATTTAAAGTAACAAAGATAAAAAGAACAAAACTGCAACATACAAAAATTCATTCACTTATACATCTCTTGAAACATATAATAATCATTTATGCAGTTTATGAGACTGTAGAGAAAGACCAATTTTGACTCGGGACACATTCTAAAACCAATTTTAATTTGCCTCCTCCTCTACCCTCCTGATAGAGAATGTTTCACACCTACCAGTTAATGAAGGATTATTACTTTCCTCTAGAGTAAGGTGCAAATACAACCAAGGTTAAAGCAAAGGACATTCATTCTGAATTAGTTTATATGATGCCATCAAACATGAACACAGGTGATTGATGACATATTGCTATTACTGCACCAAGCATTTATCAATATTATACTATGAATTATTTTCTGTATCAGTTCTCTTACTGTCATGTGATGGTATATTTTATCGAATTTACTTAACCGAAAAAAAAGCATGGAGAAAAGCACTGGAAACATCAGAAGGCATAATAAATCACAGTCAGCAAATCACAAAACACAGGATCTGGTATTACTTGCCAGTCAGAGTTGTGCTGTTCTGAATGACTTCATAAGGGTTGCATTTTTTTCTGAGAGATCTCAAAAACAATCTGTAAGAATGGGGATTGAAGTTAATGCAGCCCATACTACAGGGTTCTTCTGCAAGCCAAAGTATTGGACTACAACTTAACCAAGTCCTGCAGAGCTGATTAATTAAAATGCTATTATAACTAAAAGAGACAGTTTCACCAAATAAAAAAAAATTCACTTTTTTTTCTGAAAACGTTTTGCATATTTATTTTCCAGGAGAATTATTACCCAAAACTTTGAAACTTTCAGTAAGATGAATACTTTATGCTCTAACTTTGGATATAAAGAATTGATATGAAGTTGTATCTGGTGGAATTATAAAGCTTTATGACATTACATTTGGAAAATTGCTGAATGTTGTTGTTAGATTTATACTGTCTCTTCTCATTCCCATTTTTGTATTAATACAACACGTGTCTGCCTTCCCCTACGCCCATGACACCACTGATACTGTCAAAGCTAAGATCTTACTCCTTTACTTTGCAGTTTTCCTCTCCCCAAAAGGCATACAAGCACAGAGTGGGAATTAAGGCTGTCTGAAAGAAAATTAGTTCCTATTTGGATATCCATGGCATTGTGGAGAAGGTGGGCTCTGGAGAATCCCACCTCTCACACTGATCCTGTCCTGAGCCTCATGAAACAAAAATTCTTATTGTGAATTTACCAACAGCAGTCAAACAGTAGATGCTTCTCCCCCTCCCACACTTTTTCTCATCTTTACAGCAAAAATGTAGAAGTAAACATTATAAATAGTAACAGAAGGTTTTCTACTAGAGAGTGGTATATATAAACATTTAAAATTCAGTCAGGTTGAGAAGTATTTACTTGAATTTACTGCAGTAAGGTAACAGGAATTGAGGTAGACATCCCATACTCATGACTACAGAGAATGACGGAAATGGTTCTTTGGAGAAAAGGGTCTCAGGGTTACAAGGAGTAGCCAGGCTTAACAACAGAACACTTTCCAAATTTGAGTGTTAAAAGTTCAAGTAGCAGAAGGCAAACTCAAAGAACACAAACACCATTAAAGTCTCCCATTCTTCCTCTACTTGTGCCATGTTATGAACCCTGAGTTACCAATTTTAAATGCTCTCTTGCAAGCTGTGTGCTTGTGCCATGTGTAAGTATTGCTGACCCTCTTTTTAGTCCTCCCCCTTGCTGCGTGACTTCATTAAAAGAGTGTTTCTTTATCAACAAGTTACCATCACATTGACTGGATGTTTTTTTTCAATCTTACTACATTCACAAACATTTGAGCTGAAGTCTGGAGCCAGATAAATAAAAGGAAATCTATGAGACTAAAGAAGAAAGATTCTGGATTTTTCACAAAAGGATCTACTTTTTTTTACTATTCCTAATAACTCTTTTTAACTCATTTAAAACCTGTTAAAATATTTGCTGGAATGCTGCTGAACTAGAGTTATCATAAGGCCCCAGACAGCAAACACTGTGGAAGAAACAGAACTTCATTATTGATGAGGTTTTTGAAATTAAATACACCATACTGTTACCTTTGGTCAGACCTACTAATGAGATTAGACTTGTGTGCCAAGCTCTTCTGGAACTACTGAAATTGGTAGGAAGACTGAAACAACCCTAACACCGTATCAAATGCTCTCCTGCATTCCAAATCCTTCAAAGACCACCAAATAGAATGTATGGAGAATTTCAAGACATTCTTGTGACACTTCTCTATATTTTTCTCATGTTAATGCTTGTTTTCATGTCATTATACTTTAGAAATTTATTCACAGTGAATCTTTCCAGTTTGCTGTTCTTTTTTAATCTATCAATTTCTGAATGCCTTTAATTTCTGCTCTAGACAGCTAAGGCATTAAAATATTCCAAAGATGAATTTATGGAAAAAAAAGAATATTTTTTTCTTTTCCCCTGAAGATACCAGCGAGATATCACATGGAAAGCTTGTTCCTTCAGAATCAGCAGATCAATCACTTCTGCTTTCTTTTAAAATTTTCCTTATGTCTCTCAGGAGTATTTGACATAAAATATATTATTATGAACAGCATTAAAATTAAGCAGTATCTAATAAGGTTTGATGAGATGTTGTAATAGGACGTTGTTAAATAAGTTTGTGACTCCTATTTTTTCTGATAAACATATTGCTTTGTCTGCAGATAAATGCTCCTAACATAATAGAACTTTAGCTTCCGATACCAGCTGAAGGGACCACCTATTTTAAATTTTTTGCAGAATTTTTTGTTTTCTCCAGATTTCATGCCTTTTTTTAATGCTACTTTGTTACAAAGCAATAATTCACATTTCTGGAATTTTTGTCCCTCAGTCACGGCAAGATGCACCCTCTCTCACCCTTCTCTTTCTTTCCACTAACTTGTATTCCATGTGAATATTTTGTGCAGAACGCCAGTGTTGACAGTATAGAGAGAAAAAACATGCTCTTGTATCAAAACCAGATAGGGTTTCATGAAGGACTAGAATACTTCTTGCCAAACTATATTTCAAAATATTATGCAAATAGTTTGTGAACTACTTGTAAAATGCCCTTTGCCCATCATCAAAATAGGTGCAACTTTCACCTCCTTTACTTAAAACATGTCATAATTTTCTGAATATTTCAGGTAGAAGAGACTGAATTGAAATTCCAACTTGCAAATAAAGACCATGTGTTTTTTCTGAATCATCTTCAAAATCAAAACCAAACCTTAACAGGCAAATCAAGGCAATTCACATGATCCAAAACTCTCCAGAAAGTTTGTTTACAGTTGCTTCAAAAACAACTGCAAATGTTTTAGCTCTGGTTTTACACCACTGTACATTAGAAACATACGATCTGCTAGCTGTGTTTTAGATTAAGTGGAAAACCATCCCTAGAAAGTGATCAAAAACTTTTAAATGGATTCTTAATGTTAAATATAGTTCAGAACCTGGAAGTAAACTCCAAAATCCTCCTTCCTTTTCTCAAATAATCCATACCAGAACTTAAAAAATAGAAAGTTACATAGGCAACAGTTACATTTGTGCTTAATTATTAATATTAGCTCAGGTTGGTAGTTAGGTTTTTTTAAGTACCATAATTCTAACTAAAAAGAATTTCACCGGGTAACATCAGACAAGCATGCTTTTTCTAGAGCAGGAACAATGGTTTCCATACCTAAACCTTGTACTCTCGGGGAGGGGGGTTGTGGGGATGTGGTGTGGAGCGTGCTACAGAATAAAATAAAACATTTTAGCACACTTCTCTAGGAGAATCAGTCATTACCTATAGCCTCTCTCTTTCTGTGTTTTAATCTCGGACTCACATGCATTTTAAAAAGCATCAAACTATACAAATGAAACCACTTCTAATCTTATAATTTATAAACTACTGCCATTTGCTCTTTTATTAGTACTGAGTGGCTTTTTTTACTCAAATCTTCATTTTTAAAAGATCAAGTACTTCACATTTCATATCTCAAAGTATTTCATTTCTGTTCCAGTAAGTTACAGTGAATACAAATGCAAAGAGTGAGCTGTCCATTGCTCCGAGCTGCCTCTGACTCTTTGTGCTACTTTATCACCAGAAGATAAAAGGTAGCTCTTCTACCAAGATTATACAGACTACAGTAGTTACTGTTCTGCTTAATTCCGTATTTCTGCTTTCCAAATAATACAACCCTCTGAGTTACTTCCCATCAGAAATGCCAGAATATTATAAAACACAGTTTTGCTGAAAAATTTTACGTTTAGCTTTACAGCTTTGTTGGGTACTGACTATATCAGTGTTTGAGAAGGGGAAAGAAGAAATTATACTCAATAAGAACTTGACTCCAAGTATTTATTTGTGTTCCCTGCAACTACTGGGTAACGAAATTTTACAGTAGATCAGCAGAATTACAACATTACATTATCATCTACCTTTGCGAGAAGCAGCTGTTTATAGTCACTGATGTCGTTAGAAGCCTTGCAAAAATATATTTGCTTTCAGTTTACTTGCTATCAGTCCATAGCCCTAATTTTCTTTGGGGTAACTTCAAATTGTTCCAACTGCAGTATCTCCTACTCCCACTAGCATTAATAGATAAAATCTGGATAACTTTAATTGCTTCCCTTGAAACAGCCTGAAAACACTATAAGAAAAATAATTTCAATGAATTATTTATATGCAAACAAAAAGAATTTCAGCACATCATCTTTCCCTCTTTCCAGACTTCTGTAGGAACGACTCTTTAGCCCCTGCAATGCATTCATTCCTCAGGAGAGGATTCCTGGTTTCACTTAAATACTGTGGTATTACCTGCAGATCAAGTGATTTCCATAAATGGTCCTGATCTCTGCAGTTTCATTCCCAAACATGATATAATTTAGCTCAGTCTTTTTAACCCCCAGGAGAAACCTCATCTTGTTTCTCAGACATCTGAGAAAGAAGTGAAATGAGAATTACAGGTTGATTTCTCTAAATTCTTCCAGATTGAGCACCAACCAGTACTGGAATGTAGTTTGATTGCAATTCATTTTCTAATACAAACAAATAGTGATACAATTCCCAGACACGCATTATTAAGTCATTGCTAATTACATGCAATAAATCATCAGTACAGTCTTACTAATATATTAATAGAATGAGAGACAGTGCAAATACTAGGCTGATGTGTACCTGACAGTCTAGAGGAGATGTATTAATTGTGTGTGTATCATATAATAACACAATCTTGATTTTCAATGTCACTCTTGCTTTTGATGACAACAGACACTTATAAACAGTCAAGTTTGCTTGCAGGTAATTCCAAAACAAAAAGGGGTCAAATCATTGAGTTCCCAGTCGTGACTGCAAATAATGTTTTCAGCAGCACAAACATGCACAGACAAATCTCTAGAAATTGTCACAAAAGAACATTTTCCCCTTGTAATCTCATCAGAATAAGAGCATCACTATTCTCCATTGCTATTTCCAAAACATGAAAACACTTTGAATCTAAATAAATAATAGCAAGTTCTGTAAACTCATCAAGGAAAACCTCAGAAAAAAATAATCTCCCTTTTTCTCATCTTAGCACCTTAAACAAACCTTGAGTTGTCTGCTAGGCAATTCCACATGGACTTTCATCCTTGCTGTCACTGTTTTACCATTAAAATGTCTTGTTATAAAGCACTGGAGACTTCAGAGACTTAAGCCAATATACAAATCTCTGCAGTATGAAGCAATTTTATATCACTATCCTGGTTACCTCAGAATTGGCTGCAAATAAGAGCCTGAGGATGATTTAATGTGTCCTCGACCCATCATGGCCATGGTTAACAAAGTAAACACATCAGTCTTCAGCAGTTATTTATAACTAGAAGAAAAGCTCAAAACGGCCACAATAAACACAGCACTGGAAAATAAGCTGAAGGGAAACAACTAAAAGTATCTGAAAATGTCTTTATTCACATATTACTGTATTCCATTTCTCAGTAAAATAAAATCCCGATGACCATCCATGGGAGAAATTATTAGAACTAAAATCATTGGTTCCAAATAAGATCCCAAGATACCACTGCTGAAGTGGAAATTTAGGAATTTAGATCTGATTACTCACCAGCAACTGGTACTTCTACTGCATTTTTTTAGTAGAATAACCAGCCTTCAGAGCTCACAGAAAAGACTGACTACTTTCAAACGGAAAAACACAAGCACTGGTAACTCTTTTGTGATAATTTGGCCCCTGCAGTGGTAACTGTATCAACAACCCAAGCTCTACAGCATTGCTGCCATTCTCTTTTAAACCTACTCAAAGAAATTATATTTACCTTGCTGTCGAAACCCAATTCCTGTGGCAGACAGTGGTTCTTGACCCCTGTACTGGGGACTTTCTCTAGAGTCTAGACTGAGGACTTGCTGTCAATGAGATGTGCAGCCCCGGGATACAGATATTCAAGAAGGTCGCCTTCTGTCTTGCATCAATAAGCTGTTTGTTTGCAGTGAGGCCAAACTAAAAGACCTGTTTACATAACTGTAAGGAGAAATTGATTCAGGAGAAGCCATCCTAACAGAGGACTGGGTGGCAGTTTGATAAACTGGATTGATGTCAAGGTCTCATGTGCTTCGCACTGAGATCTGTGTTTGCAGGGAAAGGAGGAAAAGACCAGGATAAGTGAAAATGGTACATGAATACCTCGACCATGCTGGAAACCACTTGGAAACTATCAGCTCACAGCAAAGGACTGCGAGATGCCACTATAACCTACACGACACAACTCCAATTAACTCTTCTTGTTAGCATACAGAGGTGGAAATTTCAGTGTAGAGGCTTGTGGTTGCCATACAATATTGCAGTGGCTCTTAGAGATTTCTGTAGGAGGCACACCAGGGTTTCTTGGTTAGGTAGTTTCTATGGGGGCACATCAGGAAGTGATGGTCTAAGGAAGAATCAGCTTTTCATTAATTCATTACTTCTCAGACGTAATGTCCATCACTTAGTAAATCGTAAAAAACCAACCAAACAAAAAACCAAACCCCACCAAAAAACAACTACAACAACAAAAAAAATCCCTTTGCATTTCTTCTCTTTTGGGAAGTTTGTTTTATTTGGTTTAGGGGTGGGGTTTTTTGTTTGTTTGTGGGGTTGGTTGGTTTGTTTGGGGTTTGTTTGTGGTTTTTGTTGTTGTTGTTGGTTTTTGCTTGTTTGGTTTTTCTTTTTACCATGAACCTCTATCAAGCTGGAAAGAAACAATTTGGCTAATATTGTGGAGTTCTGTTTTTCTCTTGAATGACACTTGTACCTTTAATTTAAAGATCAAGGCAACTTCATGTAGTCCTTGCATCCTACACTTTAGTACTGACTATGGTGGGAATTCTGGAAGAATTTCTCTTTGTGGAAGCCGTATAAAAAAAATGTCTTCTGAGTGGTCCTATTGCATGCTTAGAATTCCCAAGTCTTACGATGAGAAAGTCATGATGAGCTGAAAAAAATTATTATTCCCCAGCATGAAAAATAATCTAATGGAAACTATTTTCCTAAATTCTACCTGTAGTTCTGTCGTAATTTTCCATCTGAGAGTTGTTTGGAAACCAGTGCTGCTTCTCCTGTGCTAGCTTTAAGATTGCTGTACTCATCCTGAGGTTGGAGGTCTTACTGTAGTATTAATGAAGCAGATTGTGCTATTGGAAATCATGCCTATGGCAGCACAACGTTTATCTGAAGTTTAGCTGACTTGTTATCTGCACTGGGCAGCCTCAAATCATAAAAACAAACTTTCACAATTTTTCACAATAAACATATTCCTTCCATAATGCTAGCTATGCTTTTTTCTCTCTGGTCCCCTTTCTTAACTGTATCTAATACTTTTTTGGGGCAGAAGATGCCTGTTATTTTCATCAGTGAGAGATAAGAGATGTCAGCACAGAACTGATCTTTTGCTATACTTAATCACAATCCTCCTATCACTTAAAAAGCAACTGGAGATCTTTTTCACTAAAGCTATCGACTGGGATTCAAACAGAAGCACTGGATTTAAGCACAGAAGCTTAATTGACTTTCAAAAAGAGATGAGCATCTAGTCCATTTAGGCTCAACTGATAACACCACCCTTAGTAGCTCAGGTTCATGTATGCAATGTTTAACTTGGGAGAGGGGGAGAAGGGAGGGATAAAACTAGGAATATATAAAAATCATGGCCTTACTGTTTCCTTTATAAGGAAGCTAAAAAACAAAAAAAACCCAAGAACCACCAAACAAAAACAAACATGCAACAAACAAACAATAAAACCCAACCAACCAAACAAGAGCTTAACACATTCTTCCTGTGAAATTGTATTAAATTTAAGAATTCTCAAAAGACCCTGAGTTCTATATGCTGTTATCTTTGTATTGATTTTCTGCAGTATCACGCTGAACTGCAAAGGAGACTTGTCATTTAATTGCAATTACATTTCGTACAAACTTCTAAAGTGACTGAAGTACCAATGTTTATAACTTTTTCCTCTCCCTTTTTTTAGCTTATATTTTTATTTGATCTGTCTTCTCATAGCCCCATTTTATCTCTCCTCCTTTTCTTAGTCCAAGGCTTACAAGGTCATGACAGTGACTCCCATAGTAAATGAGACACTGAAACCAGGTAACACATAGTGCAATTGATCCCAGATGAGTAGGGGGATATTTCCATCTAAATGAACAGACTGAGCTTTGTGGTTCCCATTAAGGTTAATGGGGGTTATACAGCTCAGTGCTGGTGTATCATAACAAATGCTTACCCCATAGCTAATCCATTCCAATATTTTAGTTTTGATAGAGGAAAAAATATTTTCAGAGAAAAAAAAAAAAAAAGGATCGTGACTTAGAAGCAGAATTCAGAGCTGTTTCATGTTTCTTCACAAACTTTCCAAAGTGTTAAAGCAGCACATTTCACCACTTTCCACTTCATCTGCAAAAGTGTTCCAGTTAGTGAGAGTTCTATGACAGCCATTAAAAATCTGTCAGAGAAGTACTGGTCATGGCAAAAAACATTTTTCAGAAGCTGTCAGTTCCCCCAAATATCCATCAGTGCTTCCAGGCACAACAAGGGATCCTGCTTTTAGAACAGATCCCATCCAATTATCAGTCTCGTGATAAAAACAGTTGTTAAGTGTACGTGTCCAGCAAAGGGAGGCTCAGACACACAAATAAGAGGCTGAAAGCCACTCCCATTAGGCAGCAAAGAGGAGCTGAAGACTGGTTTTTTACGCTTACCTAAAGCCCCTACCTTTATCCTAAGCTGGGGTTGTACAGGTAGGTTACAGAGACTGAAGTAAGGGATAACTGATGAAAAATAATATGAATCTAACGTATTAGATTAATTGCTTGTAAAATACCACGTTTGAAGAGATTAGGTCATTCACAGTCATTTGTTTCGCTTGCAAGATCCAGGTCTAACGTGTATGAGAAGTACTACACAGTTCATGTTACGCTACAGATGTTGTTTATTGTCAGAAGTGCAACTGCAGCTCTTAAAAATATACCAAAGAAGTTAGTTTGGCTCCTGCTAGCAGGAGCACTACAGCTATGTGGAGTTCAGGTCAGCCAAGCTGCCAACTCAATCCGCACAGGCACACACACAGTTCCAGAAAGGTCTTTCAACCTCGGGATGTAGCACCTTGGCTGCTACTGCCAGACACAGAGAGCGTTGCAAACTCTGCTCTGCTTTTAAGAGCATTTAGAGAAGCAATCTATCCCCTGCCTCGCTGCACTGTATATTCTTGTATATAGAGATATACTAGCAGAATTAAAACGGTAGATGCGGTCATTCTTTACAAAACACCAGTAGAAACTTTATACCCATGGGATTCTCTGAGCTACCAAGATGATATAAATTGTAAAAAGTCTTGCCACATTTCAAAGGCTGTGTTTGGAAGAGAATTTCAGACTTCTGTTTCAGATGAAGATAAATCACATTCAGTAAGAAAGGTTCCCATTAAAGAAACTGTTCAATGACTTCTCTCCTTATGCCAACATTCATGACACAAATGAGAAATATTTTGAGGCAGAAGAAAATACTGTAAACGACAGTTAATCCAACTGGTCTATGCTGACCAACGGAAAATTGCTTCCTAAAAATCAAGATTCCTTTTAAAGCAATTGCTGTAACAGCCTCTCAGCTGGCACCACACAGCTCAGCATCCTGATGCTGATACCACAAGGCACTTAAATACCTGCTTAACTTTAAGCTCATGGCTGTAAGCCCATGGCATTAAGTGTAATGAGCGTTCTTGTACTCTTAATCACATACTTGGATTCATTGCCAGAGCAGGCATGAAGAAATAACGGGCCATAACTTCAGTTTGTGTAAATTGGTGTGACTTAACTGGAATGAATAGAGTTGTGTCAAGTTATACCAGCTTATACCACATCCCAGGGGTTCAAAATCTCACAGCACATACGTCAGCCCCTGGTGCAGCCGTTACTGCAGAGCTGTCACTCTCCAACTATCAAACTCCTCTCTGCCTTTCCACCAAGTAGGAGTCAATGATCATATATCTCTTTTTTTGAGACAAGGAGAAAGATAACCCCAGTGATTTAGGCAACACACTTGTTCTCTCAGTAACAGATTCCATTATCAAGGCCATGTGCGAGTTATTATTGCGAGCACTTTGGCTGTCATATTTCACTGCAGAGCCGGGAAAGTGTAACCTACTGTGGGGTGCCTTAAAAGCTTCTGCACATGACATTTCAAATAGAAAACAGATTAATTTGCTTTTAATTTTGGTCTTCTTATGGAAACAGAGACAAGATGGTAGCACTTTGTTAGAAGGTAATGGTTAAAATAACAGATCACTGGTTTATGAGCCACAGTGCTTGTTGCTTCCAGATAACACTGAGGAAACCTTCACTGTATTCAGCAATAAAATTTACAAATTAGTTCATGCCCCTTCCTACTCCTTTAAATTCTCAGTCTCTTGTAGATCTAAGAAATCATCTCTAAGAAAGCATCATCACAGAGCTACCTGCGTTGCCACCTTTTAGATTGTTAAAAAGTTATGACCAATAACGAGCAAATTTATTCTCACTCTCTACTTTCATGTGAGGTCTGAGACCCAAACTCAATAAACATGCAGAAAAAAATAGCAGAAAAATAATATGGTCAATATGGTCTTAATGCAAGATACATGGCACAAAAGGAACACTGAATTTGTACATTTATACTCAATCTATTTGTATTTCAGTTTTTCTTCCTCTCCAGTACTTTTTTACATAACATCTATAGGGAAGGGATAGAAGAGGACAAAAAAACTGAGGCATTTTTGTTTAATTTTTTACTGAAAAACTGGAGAATTTTCATTAATATACACATGTATTATAAATTAATCCTTTATTATGGAAAGGGTTTAAAGATAAACAACATCAACAAAAATGCCCGAGTAGTTCCACAAAGTTTCCTACTCTGCGATGGGTTCTTTCTAAGTTCAGAACTTAGTGATACCCTGTTTCTGCAGCCCATCTAAAATTAGATCGTAAGCTCTCCAGGGTAAGGATTGTGTTATGTTCTCTGCACATTGCCCACCAGCGTTTAGATACTGGACAAAAATAATAATGAAATGTTATTTTTCTCCTTTCATGTCTAAAACTATAAAGTACTATGAAAGTCTTACCAAAATAACACAGACAGCAGAGTCAGCCTGTTTTAACAACGGAACACACCAGATGTTTTGCCTGTATTATTCGCACGCTGCTTCTGCTGTTTCTTTACTGTTTATAAATCTGTTGCCTTTGACCATTGTATCAGTATTTCTTTCCTAGTTAGCCTCTGAACCCAATTGCCATAAGGAAAAATTTGAGAAGTGCACAGCCACTATACCACGCCGCTGCATCCAATGCACATATGGGTTCCATTCTATGAGTCACTACCCTAATGATAGCGAAGCATATTACTGCCTAGAAAATTAACTCACACACTGTGAATAATCACAGAAAAGAAATTTGTTTTGCTACAAGGTTGTTTTCCAGCTGTTTTAATGCAGACAATTTTTTCCTGCAACACAAATTGGAAGGGAAAAAAAAAAAGGAAGGAAAGAAAGAAAAAGACTTTGAAAATCTGCATAATTTGAAAGTGCTTAATGTAAATTAGATAGATCAGCCTAATTTTATTTCAGTACTTTTTAATTGCATTTATAATTAGTAAAATACATTAATGTGCTACACAGAAGGTCAGGAGTTCTGGTGAAAGAATCTAATTAAAATGCTCTACTGCATTTATGTCACACATGTGCTTAGTAACCTTGAGGCATTCCTGCAGCAGCAAAGGAATTGTTTGTACTTCTGTTATTTATAACTTTTGTCTTAGAGAGAAAAGGCGTGACTATGAGAGTAACACATGTAGTGTAAGCATTCTCATCTCTCACCCTATCTGCACAACATGCTGATTGTGATGGCTTGGTCCATTTCATATTGTACTTTTTGACGACAGACTAATAAATAAAAGCAGGTTGGTTCCCTTTATAATGAGCACTGTTAGATGCCCACCTGCTGCCCAGTCTTTCCCTCTTAGCAGCCCTGAGTCAAACTATGCAACATATAATTGACAGACAGAGAAAGATCTTAAGTTAGTGCCAGCCAGAAATTGGAGTACATGTGGTGTCAGGTATTTATCCTGACACCTGAATTCTCTAGCAACCTGAATTTAAAAAAAAAATAAAAAAAAAATAATAATTTAAGCTTACAGCAATAATCAGCAAGCAAAAATTAGTGATGCTAATTTTTCTACTTAGAACTCATATTGTGATTTTATTACATTTAAATTATACATGCTCAGGTGTTCAAATCGTCTCCTTTCATCACCCTTTTAGGTGGTAAAACATCACTAACATCCTTCTAGCACTGGAATGATTGCTCAGTCAGATGAGAGATCTCTGCCTCACTGAGTTTTACACATACTTCTGTGATAGGCCTGAGCAAAGCCTGAGGGAAACAAAAACGAGGGGGCACACCAGTATTATACACACATTTATCCCAGCTTTTGTCTCTCTACTGCTAACATAACTTTGGAGTTTTGGAATAATCACTGGAATTATAAATTCCTGAGATGTCAGCTCTGTCTGCAACAGAAGAAAAGTTACCTCAGCCTTCAACAGGAAGGAAAAACATGAGAAGAATGATTGCTTCTCCTCAGGATGAAACACTGAAGCTTTCAAAGATTTGTTGCTTTGTACCAGCCGTAAAGGTTTGGTCAGTGTCTGTGAGCACTGTTTATAGGCCTTAACACCATAGGAAAGAAAACAAGCCATGAGGTAGACAGAATAAGTAGGCTAAAACTTAGTTAAAAATGAACAACATTCATTCCTTTCTTTTATAAGATGTCCTACCAGTTGTAAAGCAGCCACCAGCTCCTGTGGAAATACCTCTAATAGTTTCGAAATGGAACCAAAATGACTCAGCTCAATCCCGGTAGGTAAAAACAAAGAGCGAGTGAAGGGATGGGAGTCTGAAAGAATGGCAAAAAACCAACAGGGCCGTAGGCATGCTGAGCCTGGTGGGACTGAACTGCTAGGAAAGCTGACTGCCTGTGGGACAGAGCTGGCTCAGATGACCAGCTAGTTCAACTCAAACTTTTAAGAACTGGCAACAGCGTGTGAAGAGAATATAGTATAAGATCTGCATTTGCAGAGCAGCAAGAGAGGAAGATAAGAAACCGTGGAAGCTGTGGACCAAGGAGAGAAGTGACATTCACTCACCTAAGTTTTGCTTTGCCACTCTAATGTAATTCTAAATATTGTATTAGAGCTGGCAGATAAACACTGGCTTGCTTTGAAATGTCTGTCCTGAATTGCTGGCAGTACTGTCAACCGTATCGCTTCCTGTTGGCATCCAGCATCTACCAGGGGACTAAACTCATTTGGATTCCACAAAGAAATGAAGAGATATTGAAGCCAGATGGCCCAAACCCAAAACAGTTCAGCTTCACGGCTTGCACTTTCAGAGACATGGAGAACTCGGCACTAGTACAGAGAAGGGAACGTTCCCAGGAGACCCACAGGAAGGCTGGGAGCAGAGAGTGCTACCCCAAAGCACTCCGTTAACCTCACCCCAGGACCTTCCCTTCACTACAGAAGTGTGGCAACCTACAGTTGCCACCACCCCTGCATGATGCATAAACAATCTCAAATCCATGCATCTTAATGAAATTCTCCCCTAATCCGAAATCACCAGAGAATCTGATACCTACGGAAAACAATTAGCAGCACAGAGAACCTGGGGTTAGTAGGCAGTAGAAAGCTAATGCTCAAAGTAATGGCTTATCTTCCCTAAACCAAATACTTTTGCTTGCTGCCTGCATCGCAAGATAGTTAACATGCGAATGGGCTTGAAGCTGGTGCCAATGAACAATATACTAATGTTCTGGAAATTAAATGCATTTGGACAACAGGAACAGAAAACTTCTCAGTACTGTACAACTCATTGGGAATTGGTTGCATTATCTAAAATGGTGTGTTTAAAAAATGAAAAAAAATTTAAAAAAGCACGTTCATCTGGCCACACAGAATAAAAAGCATAAACCGTACTGAGAACATCATTAATTCTTTTTGTTCTTAGACCGCAGAACAATCATCAATGCCATTTCTAGAATAATTTATAAAGTACAGTATATAAACTTAGCATTGCATACATTTGTGATTGACACAAATGATCAAGTTTTCAGATACAAGTCACCTTGTTTTCCAGCATTCAGAATCATTGTATCTTGCAAGTCCATCCTAAACAGAACTCACTGTTGATCACGCTTGTAATTCCAAGACAGAAAAAAAAACAAACCCCAAACAATTTAAAACTAATTGAACTTCAATTATATAATCTTGTTTAAAGCTCTGAACAGTACTCTTCGGTGAACTAATCCCAACTGCACGCATTTATTCCCAGAAAAGATTGCTAAGGTCACTTCTCTAAAAGTGAAAACTAACCTCAAGCAAGCATCGTATCCAGCCAGAAGCTCTACGGACCTTTTAAAAAGTTGCATTAGAAAAAAAAACTCAAACAGGGAGGGGGTGAGTGCAATTTTCATTAGATTAAAAAATATCAACATAAAGCAGACACAGATTAGCATGACTCCCTAATTGTGCTAAAACCCATGAACAATGTGCTGAAATTTTGCAAGGATTTGTTTTCATGGAAATCTAACTCAGAAAGACCAATACATTTAAGAAAAAGCAAAATTAGCTTCTCAACTCTGAACCAAGCAGATCATTTTCCAAAAATGCTACATAAATAAATGAATAAATAAAATTCACTCTCACAGCACGAGCATATAGAGATCTACAGAACAGAGAAGGAATGAAAAATCCAGGATTAGGCAAACATAACCCTCCAAACCTTGACTTTGCATCCATAACATACACAGAGGGATTAATATGAAAAATAAAATCTGACACATGTATAATATTAGTCCTTTTTTTCTAATGATCCCAACTCCTATTATTAGCACTATTGTCTTCGTTTGAATCTCGCTCTCAATTTCTCATCAGACACACAGGCACCAGGTCAACATAACAGCTAATGAATATCTGCTGCTGCAAATGCTTATTGTATCTTAGCCTCAATCTACGAAAATTTAAATGCTCTATTAATTTTCTTAATAAATTTAGATATGGTTCCTGACTGCAATCTGTCTTTGATTAGCTAGCAAAAGGGTATGAAGAACCTGCCAAGCTGATAGTTCAAGCAAATTGTCATCTACATTTAAAAAGTAACAAACAAACCAAAAATCTATTCATTTCCCTTCAACACAGGCTTTAAAACCAGTGCAGGTCCTCAGGTTTAGTCTGCGCAGGTCTTTTCAGTCCTGCTTCATCTGCTCCTGTTCAAAATAAATAATTTCACCATTGTTGAAAAGTCCCAGATGTGCATGACTTTCTGGTCTGAGACTACAGTTCAGTAGTTCATTCGGACCTATAAATAACTTCTAAGATTTTTTTTCATCTTTAGATCCAATAAAGCTTAACTGTTTGGTCCAATACCATTTGTTCAGCCCTGACCAGCTGACTTAAGACTTCCACAGTGTTCAGTTATCCCCCAGACTCAAAAAAAAGAAGAGGAACATGTAAAGAACAATACACCTGTCCTGTTTTAGACACATACCTCAAGGAAAATTATATTTATGAAAAAGCTACTTCTGAACAGACTATGGAAAAAGGCAGTGCATTCTGATCTAGATATATACAAGAGAAGTGTCCACACAGATGAATCTTTCTCAAGATTCATGTAGTGTAAGACTGAAGTAACCACTGTGTCTATGTAAAAGGATTGTAAATATCTGTTTTTATTCAGGGCTTTTTCTATGTGGTAATAGAGGGGATGGAGAAAAAAAAAAAAGGGGGGGGGGGGGGGGGTGTATAATTAAGAACAACCGGGGGGAGGGTGTATTTTTGGAGGGGAGAAGTTGTGG
>WUAM01000264.1:847865-867292 GCA_024336885.1 Actenoides hombroni
GAGAACTTCCTTAAAGCAGAAAGAGAATTCCAAACCCCCCCGAGGCTTTTTTTTAAACTTGATTCAAAACCAAGGCATTTGGGAAATAGCAACCAAAGTGGACTTCTTGTCTGTAATACAGAAATTAAAAAAAAAAAAAAAAGAAAAAAATATTTCTTTTTCACAAGGACTCTAGTACTCGGAGAAACTTTTGTTAGCATGGCAGATTTGTCTATCACATTAACGTCAGGCCTGAAGTTGAATAACTTGTCAGCTGCCAACACTGCCTTTTTCAGAGGAGTGAGGGTGCAGGCTCAAAAAATGAGGCTGCTAGTATGCAGAGAAACAGAGACAGCACGGACAGGGTTCCTCTCAAGAAGCAGGTGAACTTTATGCATTTCTGCCCTCCCTGTGTTTTGCATCATCCAGGTGTTCGCAAAGGTTAAACCAAAAAACTTCTTTCCCAAAAAGAATCTCAACTGACTCTCCTTTAAGATCTCAAGATTATTTTGTATTTTTTATATTCTATATGAAGAATATTCAGCACAAATTAGAGCTGGAAATATATTTAAACGGATGAGTCATAGGCAATTTTTGGGTATGTACATCATATTAGCTGCAGCACATCGAACAAAGTGTCAAAGGTGAGGTTATAAAACAGATTCTTATGCAATTCTGAGACACGCTTTAAACATTTTTGCATGAAAATTTCCCTTCTTACCACAGCTGTGTATAATGCATGGGCTGCTTTGCAGTATTTTCAATATCAGTGTCTATATTAATAAATAAAGTACTCTCATGACATTGGAATCCAGTTAGAACCGCATAAAAATTTCAATTTTTAGATTCTTTTTTAACAGGTTATATAGTATCCACAGTATATAATAGAAAAAAAAAAAACAAAACAGCCTGCTATAAGTTTATCTTGAATCTCTTTTCTTTCCCTCAGCACGTATATTAACAAATTAAGTCAATGATTCATCTTTCTAAAAATTTTCTGGTTTATTTCAGTTTGGCAAGCCCGACTCCCTCATAAAAACAGAAGTAAAGCTCTGGATATCCACTTCAGTTAGGTGGCCTAATGACTGATAAGAAACGCTGATGGAAGGAAAATATTTAGATTTTAAGATTCTTTTCTAGATCTTTAGAAAGACAACAGGGATAACTTTTAGAAAGAAACTCAAATATTGTGCTCATTTTAGTTTTACTCTATTAAATAGCACTACCAATATGAGTCCATGCTGTACTGCACATTTTTATCTTAGGTTAGGCTAGGAATTATTTAGTATTAATTATTAGTTAATTAGCATTACCAATCTCTGCTCCCATTAAAGTCAGTGTGTGATTCAATATTGAAAAGAAGAAAAAGAAAATTCAAATCTGGAGTAATTCCTTGTTAACAGACTGTGAGGGGAAGAAAACAAACAACAAAAGGGGCTAAGAATTGTTCTTCAGTGCATCCCTCTGCAGTAAAAGTATAATGATCATGGAGCTCCAAGCACAAATAGGTACTATTTTTCTGGTTGCTGCTAAAATAAGATGCCTTATGGGGGTGGGTAGAAAGAGCTTAAAGGAGATCTTAAGTTTATGATCACTGTAAAACAAACTCCCTGGAAAAATTACTCACCCAATTACCAAGGCTTTGCAAATAAGACTGGCAGTGTGCTACAGGTTGTATAGAAATTAGATTTCTGTTTCTGTGAACAATTTGAGGTTTTAATTTTGGGCATTCTGTCACCCCAGACTGAAACACTCTTCTTACTCCTCTTTTTTCCTCTTGCTCTCCCCTTTCACCATAGGACTCGGTGGCAAGGAATGGCTTGAATACTCATTTTGCAGAAGAACTGAAGATGACAGCTTCACAGTTATCAGTCACACAGACAAACAGTGGACTTTCCAGCACCTTGGTGGCCCATGCTCCTTGTCTTATAGGTACTACATCAGTAGCAATCCCCAGATCCAGCCAATGAGAAATCCCACAGAGTATAAATTTTAGAAGGTGATGGCTCACTGAGCTCTCCAAACTCACAAGCTACAGAGGGTGGGTGTTTGGCCAGGGAGACAGGCAGCCTGGAGCCCTTCATGTGGGATGCAGGGTTACAATACCTCACGGATCCTAAAGTCTTCCTTATTTCAATTGACTATGCAGGGAGGGAGTAGAACTGGACAGAGCAAGCGAGATGATAAAGCAGCAAACTATTTGCCTGTCTGATTTCTCACAATTGTTGTAGTGGAAAAAGCCTTCTCAGCTCTTGTATCAGATTAGTAGCCCTAGTCATCATCACTGTAACTTGTGGTTGATGGTCTCCAAGACAGAGAGAACTCCAAGAGTGATACTAAAAACCATCACTTTCCTGGGAGCCATTAAAGAGTGTTCTGGCCAAGCCCTGACTGTACAATACACATGTGCTCCAGCCTAACCTGCTGCCCACCACAGCCCACCATGAGAAAGGCACTGCCACTATATCAGCAGCTGGCACAGAAAAAGACTTGTTACAACTAACCAGGCGGTGCAAGTTGTGGGAATTTAATTATACACTCGAGCAACGGCTTCAATAAGAATTTGGTAGAGGCCAAATTACTTTCACAGCAGGGCCAGGTGATGGTCTTCACGTTTCAGGTATCTCTAAGGACAGTACAATCACAGCAAACCCTTGTATACTGCATTTAAAATAATGCAACAGGTCACTTAATTTACTAGTGCATTACTTATCTTTTTGCCACTGAATGACTAATCCATTGGCCACATGGTCCATGCCCCCCATGCCCCAAGTACTTGAAGCAATGGAGAAACTATGCTTTCACTAAGGACAAAAGTTGGTATTTTTTTTTTATTGGGCTATTTTTAATTTTTCTGTGTATTATACTGCATCTCCAAAGCATGAAATCTCTCTAAAACTAAGAACCATGAACTTTGCAGATGATGTACTAGGCCATCTCCTAGAATCCATATGACTTAGCTATTCAGAGTATTGTGCCATGTAGAAACGTGGCATCACTGGGCTTTTACTGTCATGCCTCAGAAAAAACCTCATGCTTGATATTAAAGAGAACTCTCTTTTTCAACAACTTTTGACTTCAGTTTCCAAATACATTTGTTATGTGCTAAAATTAATATGGAAATCTAAAATACAACAGGAATATTTTCTGGCATGGGACCTCCTCAGAAAACTGTATACTGTTCCAGAAAAACTTTCCATTTCTTTATCTATTCTTACTGTATCTGAAAATGTTATTTCTAAAGAAAAAGCAGATTTGCTCTCTATCTATTGAATAAGCCTGGAATTTTGCATCAGGCTCAAAGCAACGAAACAGCCAGAGTCTGAAAATGGTTCTTCAACCCATGATACCTATCTATAAAGGAACACTTACCTAGTGTGTAAGACACTTTCACTTGCAATTCAAAATGTCTTCTGCTGACTGAAAATAACAAAGAACTATATATAAACACAAAGATAAGTCCAGATTCTAGCTGAGACACACAGAAAAATATAACCATGCCACTAAATATCACAAATTGGCACATCTCCAGTATTAGCACATGAATACATCAGATTTATGAAAACTGAAATGGCCCTTTTGCTCCCATGGATCCAACAGATGATCCAATCAATGGCAAAGTGTAGCCCTCCTATCCCCACGTCCTGAACTTCCAATTTCAGTGAGAGAATCAACTGCAGGATTAGGCTTCAGAAAGATTTATTACAGCAAGAAAAATGTTACTAACAATGCTCCAGTTTCCAAGAGACACCTGATATTCCTGTACCATTTAATAGTCTGATTATTACTGTTACAGTTTTTCCTGCAGCTATACCACATGCAATGGTCTTTCACAGATCACATAATCTATTTAAATACTGTCCTAAAATACTAAATGTCAAAACATTATTCACTTCCCACTTTCTTCATCACCTGCCCCTCTCCTAGTCCATGGTATGCAAACCAGCAGTACTGGAACAGGATAGTTTATTATACTTTAAAATGAACAAATGTGTAATTTTCTTCCATGATGCTGTTGGTAATTTGCATCACAAAGTAGTAGATCTCTCAAAACTTCTTCTACAAATCTGACATTAAAAATGCTCTTTGTCAGTACATTTGAAAACTAATCTCACTACTACCCTTGTGAAGGAAATTGTGGCCTCCTGTTAGTTTTCACGTAGTAGACAATGCTATCAGAAACTATGAATTAATGATTGTCTTCCATTTTAATGATGCTTCCCAGGGGATATTTGAAATGCACATTTTGATAGAATGACATCTATTAAATGAAAAATAGTGCAACATTTTGCAACTCTACCGTTATTTGTGAGCTGCGGGCACCTCTCAAAATACAGAAGTTCTGCAGTAGAGTTCACAGTATCTCTGTAGGACAAACAGAACATGTTAAGCAGTTTCTTGAATTGAGGTCTTGACCCTATAAGAAGCTGAGGAACAGAACTGCTACTCAAGGATTTTTCTGATGGTACATTACAGCAAAAAGGACCTAACATGCCTGCATGCACCCCCTATTTCCTTATAAATAGATATGCTAGAAGATTTAAGAATAAGACATGATCCTTACTAGATCTAGAAAGTTCATTTTATACTTCTATTTTATTTTAGGTAAAGGGAATATATTCTACAACACAGCTGTGCTTGAACAAGGATGCTACTGGGGAATACAGCAATTTGCTTAAAAGGCATATGCTCTGCAGCTTTGGTGAATAAACACAAGCAAAAATTGCCTCTTTATAATTCTTTTGGATTTTATTGAAGAATACTTTCGATTGATTAACATTTTTCCCTGAAGTGTAATAAACAAACCCTTATGGAGGAAAACTTTTTGCTTTGCTATCCCCAAAATAATAATATTCCATGAGAATGCTTGTCTGCCTCTTGATGTGTTTATAGAGTAACAGATGATCGGAGGCTGCAGGAATAAAAAAATAAAAAGAATAAAAAAAAAAATCGTTGAAGCAATAGATGAGATGGGTTACGTGTATGATCACAAAAAGATTTCTAAAATGCACATAATGAATTTTGCGGTTTGTAAAATCCTGGCTCTGTGAATAATAATTAGTTTATGCATAAATCATATTCAGAAATATTTATGATGAAACTTCCATTCAAAATAAAACAGTCAAATGTCTTTAACCTAATGAAATTGCATAGTAAATTATTTCCAAGAACATTGCAATGTCAAGGTAACTCACTTAATTATCCATTATCATAGAAATGTAGACATAATGTTAATTAAAATGAAGGGGCAAAACCATTTCCATTTTTTATTAAGATCCATTGGCCTCTTGAACAGCTATTAGCCTTGCTGTGAGGGTTAGGTGGAGGACAAAATTTGCCCTGGTAGGTAGACCATTGCAAGCTGATTTCAACAGCTTCAGAACTGCAATGTCATAATGAGAGGCAATTGAAAAACTATCTGCAAGCCATTTGTATTGACAGCACACAGGAAGCTTTTGTACGACGACCGTTATTTCTGCAGTGTACTTTGCAGCTGCAGTGCACAGTCACCTCAAACAATGAAAAGAATTATCCACGCTTGCAGCTGAGAATACAAATACACCTGCACGTTGTCGGCAACTCTGTGTGACATTCTGCAAACAAAATCTTCCGGCAATACACTTGTCTTAGTTAGAACTTTGTCAGATTAATTATAATGCCTGCACATATTTATTTTAGGAGTGGATTATCATATGCTGTTGGAAAATTTACTTTCAGGGCTGAACAGTGCAGAGGAAGGAGAGTGAAAGGCCCCTGTACATCAGAACGCGCATTATACAATTTTGGTTCAAGTCAACAACTGGGAGTAGAGTAGCTGTAGAAATACAATGGCAGTCTTGGGAAACTTTTGTATTACCTTGTGCCTGTACATTCAATTACAGATCCAGAGGAGGTGCTTTCTACCTTTGTCTAATACTGCTGTTATAAGTTAGCAGCTGTCCATTGCAAATTAGCTGCAAACTCCTAGAACGTCAAAATGCCACTCTTCCCATGGCAACAGCCCGACACCAACATGGCAAACAAGAAAGCAGTGCTGCTCCTCCAATTCCGCCCCAAGTCTATTTTTCAAAATATATTTTTATATAAACAAGTTGGTGAAATCAGTTCACAAAACATCTATGTTTGGGACGCAAATGCCTGTATAATTCTGTTTTACATACCCTTCCTTTTTTTGTGCCATTCAAAGACTTCTCTAAAGCCGCAAATAATATGAATTATGGGGTTTTTTAGAGTAAAACATTTGCCTAAGTGGTACGAATGCCTGGGGCAACAGCACTCGGTCTTGTGCAAAACTGATGTATTGCAAAGAACGAAATCCAGTAATATTTGTTTTGCTCCACATTTAGTCCCGTACCATTTTATCCCTGAATCATGTTTATTAGTCCAGAATCAAATTCAGATTGCTACTGCTATTTTTCATACTTCTAGTTTTCAAGGTATACATAGCATAGTGAAATAAAAGGAAACAGGAATCTAGTCTTGGTGAAACAATTGTCAACACCTACCCCCGTGTACTGAAGCAACGTACTGTAATTCTGGAGGTCTAAGGCACATTCATCCATTTTGAATTTTAGTCTAATCATTGATATTTGAAATACAGCAACAAATACCACGGGTAAGTGCTATACACCATATTATTTTACTGTAAATACTATAGCTAACAGATTTTAGATACACAGATTTAAAATGTTGTTTATAAAGTACTCATCCATATTTTCACTCTATCACAACTTTTTATTACCAGTCTAGATAAAAACCTGCTCACCTTATGCACATTAATACCAGTCTTAGCATCACGAGAGATTTTCACAAGTAAAGTGTTTCTGGAAATTTAAAACATGTATTACTTCCTTCAGTCCTTTGAATGGTGAATTATAATTGCTTTAATAATTCAGAATGACATAAAAATGAATCTAAGGTAATAACCAGCGTGCATATTACCTACCACATATTGCACTTTAAAAGTAATCAGGGACAGATTAATTAAGCAAATCTTTTTTTCTGACAAAGAAAAAGGAAGAGTTGCCGACAATGGCATTTCACTGAAGTGTACTGTGTTTCCAAAGTATTTGAGTACTTTTTTTCCATATCCCTAATAAACCTGAGGCAGTCCAAGAAATTCAGTTCATCATTGTAATTTTCCCAATGCCTAAACCTCTTAAGTTTAATTCAGAATTACTCTTCTCTATTATCTTACAAAAGTTTGTTGTTTTTTTTCTTAAAGAAAAAAAAAATAATCAATACAATTAGTTTTCTCCTTACCACAGAACAAGCTTATGTTTGGTTTAGGTTTTTGTTTTGCCATTTTGTAGTTAACAATTTGCCTGGATTTAATTTAGAATTCTGCTAAAATAAGGGAGAGAATGGGGATAATTTTGTAGCACAGCACTAACCACAGTGTCAGAAAAACAAACCTGCACATGAAATAAGAGTCTTCTAAGGACTGAGATGCTGTGATGCTGCCAAATATAATTTTCAAATGGACAGCCATTACAGAAACATAGTGCTAAACTTCCTCAAGATTTTAATATGCGAGCACACGCACAGTTTTAGCATGTGAACCACATTGGAAAGTACAGGAAAACACATCAACGAACCTGGAAAACTGTGCTAGAATAAGAAAAAAGGGATTAATGCCAAGTAGATTCTTCTCAACTCTCCTCACACCTGTTCAGGACCTTCCTTAAGATGACAACATGACTGGCCTTTATAGGAGAGAGATGTCCTATCCTGTGCTCTCTTCATGGCAATAATCCCATGAGGACTGAGAAGGTAAAGTAACAGTTACCGTCCCAAGTACCAGCAATTGCTTTCCAACGACTGTCACAGCACCTCGAGGGTTTTCTCTCCAGTCCCAGTCCCCACAGTCCCACTAGATTTTGCATCTAGGTAGCAGTAAGGCAGCCTCTCTAGGCATGTTCAGAAAACTCCAGGTTTGGGGAATCGTGGTGAAGCAGTAGTTCTCGCCTACCCTATATGAGATTTGGGGGGTATTTTATCTCTAATAATCAAGTTAATTGCATCTGAAGGATTCTTACTATACTGTGTTTAGGTCCTCACTTTGTTGAGTTTCTGTTTCCATGGTTACCCATACAGTCCACATTTCCAAACTACCACAGTAAAACAATGATAACAAGGAGCCAAGTTAGTGCAATACCAGCCACTGCACATCCAGCAATCTTTCCTCTCCTTCCATTCCCCCTCCCCACCCTGCATTTTATAAAGCTCTCAGGTTTCTTGCTATACCCAGCCTCTCAAGGAAGGTAAACCCCTCTCTTACTGAAAATAGCCAATTACTTCACAAATTTCTGATCTGTCGCTCAAGTAACTTTTAAACTCCCGAATACCTAACAATAAGGTACAACGGTTACTATAGTAACATTATTCTAGGAATAACTAACACAATATTGCTTCTGATTCTTTTCAATAGATGAAACACACAATAAGTGAGCACACACTGGATTAATGGCATTATTTATTTAGAAGCCTGCGTAGATTGTTATTTATATTCAAAACCACTAGTTAGTTTCGGTGCAGTGCTCTGTCTTCTCCAAGTAATCAGGGCTACATGGACTAAACAAGATATTGTAGTTGCATTAGCAGTATGATCTCATTTGTCAGAAGGTCATGACTGACAGCATTAAACTGATAGGAAAATATGCTACATACCTTCAGGGCATCAATAGGCTCTGAGCAACCCTACCTTGGACTAACAACCAGGGGCCCTAAAGATCCCATTAAACTCAGGCCCTTGTCCCTGCCTCCTGCCCGCGCTGGCTTTGCAGGTAGGCTGACAGTAAGTTGCCAAATGCCTTGTTACACTTCTGTGGGATTGAATACCCTGAGGGGAAGTTCCGCTTTAAACTCAATTGCAGAATAATGTTTCTGTGGTGCACTCATACACTGTTTAAAAACAAACCAATATAACAAACCCCCTGACTGTCAGGAGTACTGCAGAGGGCAATGCTTGCTTGGGGAATCACATCTCTTGAACAAGATCACCAGTGTCTGCCCATATCATGAAAGTTGTCTCCACTACAAGCATGCCACAGTTGCACCTCTGGTTGCACCACGAAAGACAGCCCCCCCCCCCCCAAGAACTGTTCTGCTGAATTCCTTCATGTTGCTAGGTGCACGGTTCTCTGTCACCACTGCAGTACATGCAGTACATTTCTGATCTTTAATTGCTTACAAATAATCCAACTTTCTTAATTACGGACACTAGACTGTCCTGTGTCACTATTCCTGTGTCTGCAGGATGGGTTTCTATTGACTGTTTAACTTTGGTCACTTCTGCAGGAGGACCCACCAAGGAGAGCCCCTGGACTGTCAGCCTGTCCACTTGGGGAGGTCAGCAACACACCAATGCGCTGCAGGAGCTGCCTGGAGGAGTCGGAGACCATCTGACATTCCCACCAGGAGATGTTCTGGAGCAGATAGTTATTTGCTTTACTGGGAAGGCCCCAGTGTGTTCAGTCCAAGTCAGTCCAACTTCTCAAACCCTGTTCTCACCCACTGATGACTAAACTGGGGATCACCCAATGAGCTGAGGACCAAAGAGCACTGAGGGTGCACACAGGCACAACCCTGATCCCCAGACACACCACAACTGGCACTGTATGAATTTTGCATTGGACTCAGTGCAAATGTCATGGCTCTTGACACACTTCCTACATTAATAAAGTAAAATATAAATAGAACTGGCAGGCTGGAAAAAAATTATACCATCATCACAGTGTTTGACTGAAGATTAGTTTAGATTAATTTACTGAAGAACAATCTTCAAATAATAAAAAACGGAGTTTATATCAGAAATCACAGTAAAATGTGGTAATGAATTCACCATGGAAAGATGTTATTGCACAACCAAAATTATTCTTAGCCTACTAACGCTACAAGTAATACAAGGTGGCCACTATTACAGTAATTCCAATTGTTATGTTTTGTTGTATTTTGTCTGCATTTGTCAGCTTATATGATTCATAATCCTGTGCGAAGAGAAGAATTTCACCCTAAGGCAAACACAAGGCTCACAAAAAGAAGTTCCTGTTTTTCCACATGAGAGAGTACATTGACAGACAGACATCAGCTTCACTATAGTCAAACTACTGCACTACCCAAATACAACCTTTTTCACATAAACATGCAAAGAGCAATTAGGCAGTTTCATACACAGCTTTTCAGAATACCAGGTAACTGTATAAAGATTCGCTAGCATAGCTTTCTGCAGTAAAGCCTCTCTTCCTATATGTACAAGCAATAGAGTGAAAAATCACATTAAGACAATGAATAAATGTTGCAGACAGCCACGTTAAAACCACTGAGTATCTTGTGATCACAGATTGAACATGATCATTAACTGAATGTGACCAGAATGAATGTGACCCACTGGACTCAATCATCCTGCACCAGATAGGAATGCAGGAGTGGCAGAGTCCCTTTGATTATTGAATGAAGTCTCCTGCTCGTAATAAGCAAGGCAAAGGACATCAGAAAAGTTCAGGAAAGCAAGCTAAACACTTTTCTTAAATATTGCTGCTAAACACAGGCCAAGAGTTCTTTCCTGAAAGCCTATCACCCACCACAAGAGGCCTGCAAAATTAAAGACACAGTTGAAAGATGCTGCGGAAAGTAAGAAAGGTGTAAACTTGACCAAGAGAAAGAGACAGTTAAAACTGATGGGAAAGAAGTTCACTCTGAAACATGTCAAATCAGGTCACTGTGAAACTTCAAAATATGTTAGGTTTTTTGTGTGTGTGTGCAAAAAAAAAAAAAGCCATTTGCTATGAAAATCAATGCAGACATCTGATGTTCACTCCTATTTAACTGCTCATCAGAAATTCTAAGTTCAGTATATGCAAGACAACAGCTCTTGAAGGGATAATACACTGGTTTGTTCACAGGGAAAGAACTCTGACCAACATCACCACAAAGGAAAACACCAATGAATTTCAGAGTGCTGCACAGTTTCACTCCTTATTAAATATCTCCAAAGTCTGGAATTTCACACTGATGCTCTTTTACAAGAGGGAAAAGGAAAGTGATGAGTTTTGGAGCACAAAAGCAATTCTACTCTTCTTTTTTAACCGCAAAAACACTAATACCAGTGTCTTTGCCACTCTTCACATTCTCGGTTGGGAACTAGATAAAGATACGTCCTAAAGCTGAGAGGAACAGAAGTAGCCAATGGGAAAAAAAACCAAGCTACAAAATGACAGCGTATGTGAATTGTTCAGCTAATTAAATGATCACATTACCTTGCATGTCCAATTCCAAAAGTCCTTGGACCCCTACTCAGGAAGAAGGTCAGTCAGCAAGCTACCTCCAGGAACACTGCAAGACAACTCTGACAGTGCTGCGGATCAGGCATCAATGCTGTGTTGTATAAGGAATTTCAGATACACTTCTCACTAATGGCAATTTCCTACTTCAGATGCATGTGCTCTGGGCTTACCTTTGAAGCAAACAAAGCCCATATTATATTACATCTTGAACTATTAGAATGGAAATAAACCCGAAAATGTATTGAAGGTTTTCCTGCAAAGAAGTATGGAAGTGTTGGGTACTGTGAACAGGGCTGACAGAAGAGGCACTTTGTCATTTTTCATATAACTCTTCCACACCACTGTACAACACACGGTATAACTCTACAACTTTCTTCATTAAGCCTGTTAAAATGCTCAGCAAAATTACCTCAGATAATACAGTTATCAAAACCCAGGACTACTCAAAGGATGATTTTTTTGGTAAATGTGATACTCAAGTCTGCCAGTAGATGTGCAGCCTCTGTGATAAGCATTTTGGCACATCTGCAGAGTTTTATTCTTGAGTATTGTAAGTCATGTTTTAATATTTTCAGCATTATTTTTTTTCAGTTTCAAGTACAGAAGCTTCCACAAACTATTGAGCCTAAATAATTGCAGTTCAAAATTTTCCACTAATTGTGTGCTCAGCGTATGGCAAAGCATAACATCTCTCTGCTATTTAATTGGGATGTTCTTCAATAGCACACAACAGAGGTTTTCTCTATACTACAAACAGTAGAAAACTTGTGTTTATTTGGGAAAAAAAAACCAAACCACAAACAATTCCTAGTGCAAGTGCCGACAGCAATCATGGTTTTGTTCATTATGTAGAATAGCTGAAAACAATTATGATTTATTTCTTATTAGCTGTGATAACAAGCAGTTTGGTATTAATGAAATGTGAGAACAGAAATGTATAATTCCAATTAGTATGTAGAAAGCAATTTCTGCTTGTTTATATAAAATGATTCCCAGCTCCTCTTTTCAGCTAATCCTTAAATCCAACCTTAAATGATTTTTAAATTATTTTTTTTTAAGTCCCATGAGCATGTGCTGTAGGAATCTTCATTTAAATTCTTTCTAAGCTCTCATAACTGCTCCCAAATCAGCACTGTGTTTTCCATGAAGACCTCTTCAGCTAAAACAATTCCACCGAGATGCAGCATTATGCTTCTAGAAGCATTCAGTCAGCAGAAAGAACAATCTACTTCAGTCTCTACCCAGAAGAAATCAACTTTGGCAAAACCTATCCTGGCTGTCTCTGGGGACTCCTGTTTCATCGACAGCTGCAGGGTTTTTTCCCTAAGAGATCCCATCCCACAAGGCCCAGGAGCCAATGCAGGGCACTCCTCCAAGGACACGGGGAACTGATCAGCCATCAGTCATATGGAAAGGTCACTGCAAAGTATACAAGAACAGAGCAATCCCCAACTCTGTGGGAAAGCTGGGTGCACAGAAAAGAGGACTTGGGGAAAGAGGAAGACAATCCACTGCTAGAGCAACAGGCTGCTGATTGAAAAGGAATGGCAGAAGAGCCGCAGCCCAGGACAGCTCTCACTAACACACAGGGAAAGGGAAATTTGGTTTGATTACATTTACCAGGGCTGTTCCTGACAGAAACAAAGGGTTTGTTCCCACTTTGTGTAGCATGTTTCTCTAAAAGATCTGGTGGAAACTGTGAAGGAGTGTAAATGCTGTGAACGCTCCATCCCTCAGGAAACAATCAATTAGTTCCCAGGATGAAGAAAGAAAAAGAAACCAAAAAACCTAATCCTATGAGCCAAAAGACACTGCAGTTTGCTGGTACAGTCAGTTCTGACTATAGACAAGGAGAGTGTGCACACAGTAAGCGTGTCCTCTTTCTGTTCTGCTTTGCCTTGTTTCTTGGATTTTTTGCTGTTGACTATTCTAGCATAACTTGGCTTTTTGAAAGCTTTTTGCTCTTCTTTAAGTAGCTCACTAGAAGAAAGAGATACAGGCAGATCAGGTTGAGTATTTCTTAAGTGAGGGTCCCAATCTCAGTGTTTGATGCTGAACTCCAGCTGTAGGTATAAAGCTCAAAAGCACCAGGAATCATTACAGGCAATGATTATCACAAGCAGCATTGCACTAAAGGCAAATCAAATGCAACCCAGAACACACATTTCAAACATTTGCTTCTCTCCTTTGCAATGAAGACAAATCTATAGTTTCTGCAACTTTGAAGTGTTTCCAAAGCCTTTTAGACCTGAAAGCACCAGGCTGGTTTCTCTCAAATCAGCCTCATTTTCAAGAAATGGTCAAAGTCTTTATGAAATAATAATAGCTGAAAAATATCTTTATCATCCAAACTTTTCCTATTACAAAGAGTAATAAATTCACAAAGAGGGATAACGAACATTCCTGAGATGTGGATTTTTCTCTCTTGAATGAATTGAACAGTTTATAAGTCAAGCAAGGTGATGACACCAATAAATTATAAAAGCCTCTCCTTATGAGTGGGATTAATCTTACCTATCCTAAATACTGATTAGATAGTCTATATGCAATAAACTGATAGGTTTATCCATACTAATATTGTGAATTATGTTCAAACTGATTTAAAGTCAGATGATATCAACTTGAGAGGACATGATGAAAAAGCATTTCTAAACAAGGTACACATCACATTTGCAGAGGACAGCAAGAGAGGCTATTGACAAATCTACAGTAGCCCTCAGCTGCCAGTGAAAAATGGATTATTTCATTCACCACTTGCATCCATGCTGCCCAACTTGAAAAGGTCACATCCATTGACCCAACAACACATACAAGAGCACAGGGAAATGCTATGATTGATGTAATAGAAGGTAATGAAAATACTGTCGCACAAGCTTTGTTTACTGTATAACAAATACTGCCTGAAATAAAGTAGAATTACCCTTTAAAAAATGTCCAATCTTGGCTTTTGAAGATATCCAAATCTGATTTTAACATTCCTACCAATAAAGAATTTTCTATAAGCTTTATTGGAAGATTCACCTAAATGATTAATCACATTTACAACCGGAAAATTTACGCCTGTTTTTTGCCCCAGATGAACTCCTCCTGTGTCAACATCCTGACAGCAGCATTTGTGAAACTTTCTCTCTGGTAGACTAGAAAACCTCCATTAGCAAAGTTTTGCTCCTGATGTAGTTACTTATAATTTGTGATCCTGTAACCTCCTCCCAGTTAACCTCATCTGATTTTGCTCCCAGAATCTCTCACTACAATTGAAACTGATGGGTAATTTAAGTTGGCTGAAAGTAATTACATGAGTTAGTCAGAACCATGGTGCTAACAAGCCACTTTGTGTAGAAAGTCCTGTGGCATCATTAATGACCACAAGCCCTCTAGGTCTCCTAATTTTGACTCTAAAGAAAGCTTTAAGAGTAGAGCAGCACCTCTGAACTATGCTGGGACAGAGGTATATTACTCACTAATTTTGTGACAAACAAAAAAATAAATACTCTTTCCCAAAATCAAGCTTTACTTTTGACTTTGCCAGAAGCACTTGGCTGATCTTCCTTTTTCTTTAGCTCCCAGTTGTGTAGCTGGGTTCATGGTAAAAAACCACACAGAAGTTGAACTATATGATGACAAATGCAATACCACATTCCTGACACTGAAATATTAAAGTACTTTTAGAGTACATTTGTCATTTTGTAGCATGCTTTATCACCACTCTGCAATCTCTATTTTCAGAACAGCTCAAATCATAAACTACAGTATGAAATAAAGATGATAAAAAAGGCTTATAACTCTATTAGTGAATATTTTAATTTTTTAAGCTTTCCCTTTGCTTTACTTTTGCAACTCTTTCTTCTTCCTCCCATTGACTAGCAAATTTGCCCACAGGTATATAGAAATACTGTGATTGGTAAATAAAATGAAAGGTGATTGCTAATTCAGGCTGATTACTTGATACTACAACAAGAAATCCTGTACGTCGTTTGGTTTTTCTTAGATGTTACCAGTGGAGCTCTTGAAAACGTACAAATGTAAGATATTGAGACTTGCACACTCCTCACACATAATGTAAAAATAAATTGTCTGCCTTGTCTATATATGAAAGTGCATTTTGCATTGTATTAAGCCTGCTGTTCAATTTGTAATAGACAGAAAATAAGAACATCTCTAGAATTTGCATCAGATATCATGACTCCACATAAAACCCAACAATTCCTTGATAACTCTCCTGATCAACAACTGTAATCCTTGTAGGATGATTATTCTCCTCAACTGTAGTCATGTTTAGTTACTCTCTGCTTGGACCACATTAAATCTGTGTTTACGATGGTTTCTACTGAATCTTCACATCAGCTCAGGTCAGAAGGAAAGCCCTTCCAGGGTGAACTGAAACAGCAGCCAGTAGTGCCAGTGTTTCACAAAGTTCCAGACATCATCTAGAACTAGAGTCCCGTCCCTTGGTCCAAAGCCATGAGATGTGGTTTCAAAGGTTTTCATGCCCACCTTCCTTTAGAGGGACTGGGATTTCCAAGCAGGCGCCTCTTTAGCAGTTGCTTTGCAATCTCACCCACACTGCTACTCTCTACTGCTCTCTCTCATGTCAAAATGAGTTCCCTGTGTGAAATCTAGAGTGATGCAAGGTAAAGGTTAATGGCATTTTTAACAATTATCAAAGATACTTTGAACTGTCAAAACATATTTTCATTTTTGAATTCATATAAAAAAAATATCAGCAACACAAAAAATCAGCTTGCTATTCACATGCACATTACATTCAACTCCACGCCGATACTTACTCAGCAGTCTATTTTTTTCCATTAATAAAGAAAATAATACGAGAGAGCGACATTCCTGCCTTATTCTGCAATGATGGGGAGGAAGGAAACCACTTCTGCTTCAGTGGCGATTTTATGTTAGTTTTTGAGAGCTAAAGTGGGCTTTAGTACTCTCAGTAATGATAGCAAATGGTTTGGGGAAGTATTCCATGCAGCTGAACTCTTTACAAAGCATTCTGGCTGAGAGGCAGCTCCATGATGATATGGACTATACCAGCAGCTTTCTCCCCTCTAGAAAGCAGACAATATGCTACCCAGTGCATGGGGTATGGATGGAAGGTTTACAGGGATGGCTTCTCTGATTCTTGTTGGAGAGCAATTAAAAAAACCCTAATTTCTTCTTATGCTCACTGCCTGGGATGAAGCAGTGCAAAAGACTCATACAAATTCAAGGTTCCCAGTTTAGAAGGGAGAGCCAATCTAACACGATAAATTAGATTGTGTGTGTGTATTCTGATTGGAGAGTCTGGGAGGAAGTTATTTTTCTAAATGTCTGTTTCTATGCAACTTGAGCACAATTCACTGGGAAACTAGACTGAATCTTTAGCTTCCAAGAGACACTCTAGGTGAGTTCTAATAAAAAATAGACACACTGACTGAAAAACTTTTGTGCCCTTATATAATGAGCTATTTTGGCACTGTATTGAGCTCTTGAGGGTAAAGACTGCAAGATAGGCTCTATTTTATATTGCAGTTCAATAAGAAAATGTCCATCCCGTAGGTGAAAGGTTCTATTTACAAATAACTGACTAGCAACTGCATTTCCATTAACATGGAAAAAACTGAATACTAAATGATCTTTAAACGATCCTAATTATTCAGGACTTAGAATTGTAAGTTTTTTAACTTATCTAGTTAAATCTTATATTCCCATCCTATGACGTGTAATATTAAGACATCTGCCAACAAGTAAACTAAAAATCATTCGCTGTAATGATCTCTGCAATCTCTGCTGAAAGTAAGCTTCCTCCCACCACAGGCAGTTCAGAGGAGGGTGTATCATGAACGTGTAAGCCCAGTTCTGACCCTGCACAGCTGCCTCAACTTCGCTGAGACTGCTGAGAAAGAGTTGTAAGAAAGTATGTAGAGAGGTAAGGAAAGTAAAAACTACAGAGAGATGGGACTGCTGAGACAGAATCATGGATTCAAGGGAAAAATATCAACTGAGAAAAGTATGAAATCCCAGTAAGGGAAAGAAAAAAGAAGAGGAGGAAAAAAACACATGAAGTCTAGTCAGCCCAGTCAGGAGCAGTCGGGTAATCACGGTTTGCTGTCAGCAGCATCACTTTCAACTGACCTTGTGGAAGAGAGCAGCTTGGCAGCACTGCATGTCCCCGAGAGCGGTGGAGACCAACCTCTCCTCTCCTGCCTGATGCCTGTTGGGACAGCAAAGACCCTTCAGGTGCCTTCGGAAGAATCAGCATATTAATTCTTACTCACATAGCTCATTATATATTACTGTCTATATTTTGTGTGTCAGACAGTAAACAATTGCTTTATAATTTTGTTTCATATATCGTGCTTTACTTTTAAATAGTTCGAAGCGGCTCGAGCAAATGAAACCCAAAACTGGGGCATAGCACACTTGGTCTCACACAAGTTACTGAATTTATTGATAGCAGATAAAAGACATTTATTTCCTTGTCTACATCTTAAATTTAACAAAAGTTTCTCCAAGTTACTCCTTTCACTTTCAGTACAAAATATGTCCTTGTGGAAGCTGTTACAAATGTCAACACTTTAAGGAGCATGAATTTATGGTGGCATTGAATTTTAATGGCACTATAAATGTCTATAGTAACGGTGATATATCTATTGCAATAAATTGCTACAGAGAAATATAAAAATAAATGTAAGATAAAAGATTGTGTATAAAATACATTTTTACATACTCTTTAATGATTAAAAATCATAGAAAACTAGAGGTTATAAATCATTGAAAAGTGCTGTTATATTTTACATGCTGTTTTATTCGTATAACATACAGACACGATTCCTTGGTCAGAAATTGCAGCAACTTTAATGAGTACAATCCAGATGATTTTTTTGTTGACTTGGAAAAAAAAAATAAATTCTAATTGACATTAAGAATCATGGCAATACTGATATTAATGACCCTTGTTACTGAAACCATGCCTGCTACAAAAGGGAAATATAGGGAATTTTAGCATCAGCAGTCAGTAATGCTTCCTGCCAGCTCCCCTTCCTCACACAATTTCCCATTGTTCACCACAGCTCATCTCATTTTGGTTGAGGAGAATTGTTCATAGATCATATTATGGTAAAAGGAAAGTTTAAAAACAAGGAATTCATAGACATGCAGACGGACTGACAGCATTTTCTCTGTGTAGGTCAAAAGCAGTGGTCGATATAGTGAATGATCAATCTACACTTGGATTAATCCACTGTCTTAAAAAACTTGAAGTCCTTGATTTATTTTCTTAAAATGGGGGCATCTGGAAATTATGAGATTGGTTCCTTGACAGTCACTGAAGTTGACATCAATAAAAGCTACCTGTCCGGGAATATCAACAGGAAAAAAATAATTAAAAAAAATATTAAAAAATAAGGAGCTTGGACAGGAATGAGCGCTGCTCAGGCAAACAACTGGATCCCAGTAAACACTCTAGGCTGGGGCAGTGGGAAGTCACTAGGGTTGTTTTTCATTTGTTCTTATATATATTATAGTCACTTTAAATGTAAAAATCAGGTTCTCTCTAAATAGTAGTAGTAAGATATCCTGAACACTCACTGAAGCCCCTGAGATATGAAACTTGACCTGGAGGATTGAGCCACATTGCTGCAATTTAGGTGAACGAAGATTTGTGATGAGTGGATGAATCTGAGTTCATGTACTGCATCTATTTTGCACAAAGAGATCTGGGGTAGAAGTAGATACAGATATCAGGGTATCAGAACACAAGACAAATTGTAAACCTGATGCCTTTTCCTTTTCATTATGCTTAAGACAAAATCAGGGATTAATGAGATTAAAGCGTTCATGACTTGATTATCGGTGACACTTCTGTTTAACGTTATGTAAGCAAGGCCTAAATGCATAATGAATGGAAGTAGTCTAGATGCTGCCAGCTAAATAAATAACTGCAAATGAAAACTCTAGGACCTGACACGGCACTGTCGGCTGCTGCCAGGTGCAAGGTTTCAAAGATCTTGGTAAAGGGTGTTCCTGCTGCGGAGAAATCCCATCCAGGAGGTTGAAGTGGTAGGAATTTTGTAGCAAGGACTGCTTACTTAGCAGTTGTAGTGGGTCTGGCTGAGCTGCTTTTCCCCACCCAGCCCTCACGCTGCAGCACTGGGAGCTGGAGGGTGTTGATAA
>WUAM01000264.1:872506-948017 GCA_024336885.1 Actenoides hombroni
CAACAAGGAGGTGGATGGAAAGAGTAAAAATGTAGATCTGACTTTCGTTATCTTACATTTATAAGAAATATAAGACCGCCTTGGCCCTTCGATCCAACCTGTCCAACTCCCTCTGACAAGCCTTCCTATCCTCAAGCAGATCAATACTGCCACACAATTGGGTGTCATCTGGAAATTTACTGAGGGTGCTCTCAATCCCCACATCCAAGTCATCAATGAAGATGACTTAAAGATGACAAGACTAGCCCCAAAACTGATCCCTGAGGAACACCACTGGTGCCCGGCAGCCAGCTGGATTTCACCCCATTAATCACAACTCTCTGGGAACAGTCAGCCAGCCTGTTTTTAACCCAGTGAAGAGTACTCTTGTCTATACCATGATTCACCAGTTTCTCCAGGAGAATGCTGTGGGAAGCTGTGTCAAAGGCCTTACTAAAGTCCAAGTAGATAACATCCACAGCCTTCCCCCTATCCAAAAGGCAGGTCACATGGTCATAGAAAGAGATCAGGTTTGTTAAGCAAGATCTCCCTTCCATAAACCCATGCTGGCTGGCCCCGATTCCTTGGCTTCCCTGCAATTGCCATGAGAGCTCACTCAAGGTAATTCTCTCCATGATCTTTCCAGGTATTGAAGTCAGGCTGACAGGCCTGTAGTTCCCCAGATCCTCCTTCTGTCCCTTCTTATAGAGAGGTTAGTTCATTATAGTAAATCAGATAGTCTCTTATGTGCAAGGTATTCTAAAGTATTTCCTTTACTAATGCAAAACTTTTCAAAAAGTATTTTGTGTAATCAGCTAAGCTCACATGGCTTCCAACAGACAGGGTTCCCAAGATATTTTTGTTCTTTTCTCCTTTAAGGAATGATCTAAACTTGTGAGTTGGCTGCAGTACACCTAAGAGAAATAACACTGCGTAAGCAAGCATTGACATCACAGTGTACAAAACATGCAGGATTATCTGTGATGGCAAGCCAATGAATTTTAGTCTGGTGGTTTAATTACAGCTAAGAAATGCTTTCTGAAGTTACTCATAGAAGAATACCATTACTCCCATTTTATTCTTTAAAAGAGTTCTTGGTGAATCCAGCCTGGTATGCTAAAAAAAAATACATCACTGCCGAAGTACAATGATTTGGCTTTAGATCTTTTTCAACAGTGATTTTAAAAGACCAATTTACACATTCTCTTTAGGCTATAAAGGGTTGGAGTTTCTCTAGCTCTAGAACAAGCTGTAGCTACACTGTAACCGCTATTCAAATTTTATCTGTCATTCTACAGATGGGACTACCATACAACATATGTTAACATCAGGATAACACCATTTCCTTCAATTACCCTTTATTGTAAGAACAACCTGAGCAGTCATTCAAGGAGAAACACATAAGTGATCCACACCTTCAGAGCAGGTACACAAAGTAAGATTACAGTCTCACAGCCCCTGGCCTATGAGCTAAAAGAATTGCCATTACCCACACACCCCTACACGCAATCCAGATCTGTGCTTATTGTAAGACAAGACGACGATGACTTTGGAGCAAGGGAGAAAAGGGAAATGTACCACTGACGTTAGGACATTCCCATATGACACCACAGGGTACCCATGTCAGAAGGTGTGCTTACATGGTATTTTGCAGGAACAAACTCATTTCACCTCTATTTTGAGAGGGTCAGAAGCCACACTTATTACGGTGACAAACGAGAGTAATTAAACCCCCATGACATCCAATAAGCAAGCAGTTTAGCAGTATGTGTCCCCAACAGCCACCCCAAATTCCTCAGAAATAACTGTAAAGTTTTGTGCCTTATTTTTGGGGCTTCCACCTTGAAAGAAATATTACAAGTGAATAACATAGGAAAGTTCTCACTTCAGACTAGCAAAAATCATGATTGTTTGGTATATAACTAAAAGGGTAACAATGATTTCAGTGACAGTCTTCTGTGTGGGTGGTTTTTTTAGTGTTAAGGCATTTCAAAAAGTATACCTTTAATGCAGGAAATATTATGTAATAAAAAATTCAGCCATGGTACTTGAAATAAAGATTAAGTGGATTAAAGGTCATTGGTTTATTTTAATAAAGGTACTATGACAGATCCATACACTTCAACTGAAACTGCAGCCCAGCTGTGCCTGGTGAAGCATGTTTTTGGAGAGATCCCTTTCATACAACAGTTATCAAAACTAAATAGACCTGAAGGAGAACAGATTTCCTGATCCTTCAACAGGTTATCTTCCTCCTAGACAGTGGTATTTGGTTCTTAGGACAATGGCCTAACAAGTGTTACTGCACTAAAGTGAAGAATGAACAAGCCACAAGACAGAGTAAGCAATAGGTAGGAATATACAATAAAAGTAGAGCAGGGAATACAGTAATGTGTTTTAAAGGAAGACAAGAAAGTAGGAAAAAAAATCACTAATAAAAACCAAACAAGCAACAACAAAAGCAACAACAAAAACCACAAGACAAAAAGAACCCCACAACAGTAAAAGGAGAGAGGTATGATTGAAACCACACACTGGGATTATTTGAAGCACTTCACAGCTGCCTAGATCAGTCAGAAAGTTAGAGACAGCCCCAGTGGGATATCTTGAAATATCATTTATCATTTTTTGAAGTGTGGAGATGCTTCTGGCAGGTCTACAATACTGTACATGTACTTGCTGCACAATACAACATAGTCAAACTGGTATCAGAGACAAAACAGAAATTTAAATGCAATTAAATAAAACTAAGACCTGCAGGTTTTAGCCATCATTTCATACCAGCTGACCAGCATACTAAAATGCTTGTAATTACTGCCCACTTGCCTCTCCAATTTCCCCACTGCAATAGGTACAACGGGGTGGTACACAGCCCTGTTCTAACTGGAGTCTGCAAACCTACTCGAGTGGTTTTATTGATCATATCTGGGGCTAAATGTCCTGCCCTAGATGCGAATATAGGGATACAGTGCCCCTCTCATAAAAGTCAGTTTCCAAAAGAACAACCCATCTGATCTTACATTCTGCCTCTGATAGTTTCTGATAACTGCTGTTTTCAAGGCAGAAAGCTTCAGTAGACGTTTACTGGTTAAGCCAAATGACTGGGAAAGTTTTCTTTTTCCCTTAATGAGAAGGAAAAAGCCCTTCAAGCTTGGAATATTTCATTTAAAAGTGTGGGTATTTAAAGTTTCTGGTTTTCTTCCATAAATAATTGCTTGGTATTCAATACTAAGCCATACATGACATGACTTGTAACAGCTACAAAGGCAAGCTACATATAGGACCCACCCTTGACCTGCCTACACAAGAGAGAGTTTGAGGCTGACTTGCATAAATCACTGGCACGTTTAGGATCCCTCCTACCTGGACGTCAATTTGTTTTCTGCCAGTATATCTTAATGATTTCAGTGATTGTAAAATTTTATACTTGAACACCAAGACACCAATTTTCAGGTCTGTCTTTAAGTCAGTGGAGTACACTTCTTAGCTTGCTGAGTGCTTCTGTAAAATAATCAACCTGAAGTTAAGCACCAACCCTTCACTGCCTAAAGCTGAAATCCAGTCAGCCACATTTTCTGCTCTTTAAACTCACAAGTTTGCTTTTAAAATCTACTACCTTTTAAAAAAACTTAACATCGTAAATTTTACTGAAAATAAAAAAGATATTTTATGTATGTGACTTTTTCATTCCTGGTTACAACGACCATGAGAAGAATAAACCAGCAATCTAGTCGAGCAATCAAAACTGGTTTTGATTCACTGCATATTTAACTGCCACTTATTTTCTTCTCTCTAGTGGGCAAATACCTGACAAATCCTAAATTTACGCATGGTAACAAAATAGAACAATGAAGGATTCCATTTAACAAAGCAAGAGATTCTTCTGATTTTTCAGGAACTAATCTTCCTTTTTCAGAGAAAAAGTGTCATTCATATTCACACAGCTGCTTCCCAACACTAACCCCATCTCCAAATCTAAACCCCGCTGCCAGCTGAGCCTCTGAAAAAATCCCTCTCAAACACTGCCCAGACTAAACAGTGCTCACAGCCAAGCTCCCTGGGCAGCCTACACTTTGGTAGACCCTCAAGCAGCTCAAGGGTTTGATTGTATCCAGTATGTGCCAACAGAACAAAATAACCCAGTAGAGATACTAGCAGTACTACATTTACTCCAGCTACTACGCTTCCTCCTACAGAGAAAGATTTTCAGGGTATCATAAAATAAAAAAACACAAAAGGAACACCAAGCTGACAAAATGGACAAGGTTAGTGCACAGAAATGAAAAAGCAAAGAGTAAAGTGGAAGAAAAAGGCAGTGGGAAGGCAAGACTCTAAAACCAATGAACCCTTCTACAAAAGTCCTCTTCTTGAGTAAGAATACAATCAATACTATGGCAAGATCATAGCCTTGGCTGCTGTGTTACCGAGAAACAAAGCATTAAGGAGCAGTGCATTTCCAATACTGCACTTCCTGTGATTCTTTAATCTGCTTCCCCTACTTTGAAAGATAATACCCTGGATGAGACTAATGGATAGATGGGGCCTAAAAGCCATGAGAAAACTGGGGAGAATGGAAAGTGCGTGTCTGTAAGAAAACAAAATGAGATGCTTGTTTTTTACAAGCAATAGTAACCAGGAATATTAAAAAACTGTTTCCTTCCAAGTAACACAATTGCATTCAGGGGTGAAGTATTTAATGCATTTCAAAGTGTCATTCAGATCACTGTCATTCAGATTGATTTATAATAATTAAAATCACTGCAGTGTATCTGATTACTATGTGTGTTCACATGCATATAAAACCATACTTGTGTTGGGGTTTTTTTTTCCTTTTTGTCAGAGCTACAGCTTTCCACTGAAATAATTATACTATCCTGATACTTCACATAATTCTCCTACAGGTATAAGCTGGAGAGATGATGTTATTACTTGGGCATAACCCTTAGAAGAACTGTATACTCAGGAAGAAAAAGCTGCTTCACTGGCATGAAATACATAAACTGGCACTACTCTGAGTGCAATCAAGAGATGTGATACTAAGTCTGCATCAATTACCACAGCATCAGAATCCTGTGATATCATCACTGTAGCAGCCCTCTGATGTAACTGTATTTCTAGATTACAGATAGGAAAGCAAAATAAAAACTCAAAAGGTAAAAACTGCAATAGGATTAAAGAACCTGGAATAAGACTTAAATGGAATTTACATACTTAAATCATGGGACGCAAAATTAAAAGCTCTACCTGAAGGAAAAAACCAAAACCAAACATACATACAAATAAAAAAACCTTCAATAACAAATCAATTAACCAAATAATTAAAACCCCTCTTATTGTCTGAATTTCTGCCTTAAGAGTCTCTGGGTCTGGAGAAGAGTTGTGTGTCAGGTTGTGTTTTTTTTCTTGGTGCTGAAAAGCTTGTGCTCTATCCCAAAGCTAACTCCTGGTTAATACACAGTTTACCTTTCCCACATGTCACTGCTTTCTCTCAGAAAAACATTCAGAGGGATTTTCTAGCTCACCATGACCCAAGCTCAGCAACTATTCCCAGGCTGAGCCTCTCAGACACCACCACTAGACCCCACTTTAAAGGCACGCCAGCCCTTTCAGCTACCTGGAACCTCATCAAGACACGAGGTGCTATAAAACAAAGGGTTGTGCTGGTTCTGCCTGTGATGGGAAGTGGTGAACGGATTCCTTGTTTTGCTTTCCTTGTGTGCTCAGCTTTTGCTGTGCCTGTTGAATTGTCTTTATCTTAACCCAGGAGTTTTCTCCCTTTTACTCTGCCCATTGTCTCCCCCATCCAACTCGGGGCGAATTGAGCGAGCTGCTGTATGGGGTTTAATTGCTGGCTGAGGTTAAACCTCAAACATCAAAACACATTGCAATCTTCATTATAACAACTCTTGCTCCAAAGACTGTTAATGTATGTGACCCACAAGCTGCTGGGTATAAAATGAACACAGCCTTTGGAACAGGGACTACAGCTCCAGCCTTCCTCTCTGCAAGCTGCAAGCTCCATGCGTGTCTCTCTCTTGCTCCCCCCCTGCCCATCCTACTTCATCTGGGTCCTGTGAGCGTACCACTTCAAACAAGGAGAGGAACTCCTGTTTTGATGCCCATCTCTAGCAGAGGATGTAATCACCACAGCTTTTGAAGAGGAGAACATGCCTCCTGGTACCGAGTTAGCAATACAAGCTGGACAAAAAAAGGGCTGTGATTTGCAACAACCTGCAAGGCTGCGTCTCTTGGATCAGAGCTCTAACTTCTCTAGATAAGAATCGAATGTCCAATATTTTATAAGAAAGTGCATGTAGGGCTTGAGTCTCTCCTTTAGGCAGCAGGTGCATAAAAGACCTTCACTGCAGTGACTAATTTTTGTTGCTCCAGCTTAGCCTCTTTGAGGATTTAAGTCTCCATGACCTTGCCCAGGCCACATCGTACTTTCCCGCACAGCAAGAAGCAAAGGCTGACACCATAGTAACCCAAATCGCAGCCTGAAACCATGGTAACGGGATCATCTCGCTTCAGGCATGCTACCTTAGGTACTGAGCACTATTTCAAAATATTCAAATTGAAATAAACTGCTTCCAAGCAAATCCATTTTCCGACACGGATGCCTTCAAATTACTATGACTTAGATTTTCAAGATGGCCCATAGCTCCTATTAGAACCTCTAAAGGTAAACTCTGAAAAATGGTTGACGATTTATCTTAATGCATCACAGAACAATGGGTATTTATAAAACTGTCCTAAAATTCCCTAGAAACAGTGGTACAGAAAGACACAAGAGTTTCCGACTATTCACCTGTGGATATTCTTAAAAGTGTTTTCTGTGAATTTCTCCTTTAATGTATAAAAATGCTATAGACAGTACCACCAGTTGCACAGTCTAAGCAAAACGAAGCAAAAAGAGAAAGAAAAAGCCTTTTTGCAATGACTATCTCCTTTTATTTTCATCAATCTTACGGGTATTTGTAGCACTAATAACTGCAAGATTGTTGCTTCCAGTTTCATTAATCTTAAGGTTATTTGTAGAAATAACACATCCAAGATTTTTCTGACAGAAATGTGATTTTCATGTGACCTTCTTTCTTTAAGCAAACAGTAATGCAATTTAAAAAAAAAACCAAAAAAAACAACAAAAAGCCTTATTCTTCAGGCTTATTGTCAGGCTATATATAATTTTATAACCAAGAGGTCTACATTTTGTCTGGCATCAATAAAATAATGTAGAGGTTTTCTAATTGAAACGTCTAGTGAGATATGTACACACCAGCAAAGGAGCAAATGGGACAGAGGGAACAATACTGGTCAGAACTGAGTTGACACCTAATTATTTATAAAGTAGGGACCGTTTGTTCAAATGCAGAGATCATTTATATGAATTTAAGCAGTGTGTTAATTACAGTGGAAGAAACCATTTAACACAACATTGTTTTCTGGACAGAATAGAGTAAGAGTTCTTAGTAACTCAAATACCTTATAATACAATCTGACATTAACTGCCTGACTCCCACTGAATTATTATAGAAGAGGTTGCCAGCAGAGGATGTGTTTTTCTAACGATACTTGGTATAGGTTTTTAAAACAAGAGAGTTTCTTTTAGAAAACAACTTTTAAAAATCTCTAATTCAACTGTCGATATTTTATTACCCACATAAATGTCAAAGCCTTTTGCAAATATTACTATTTTACTGGCATTAGTCTTCTGACAAGCCGTAACACATGTTAATTATGCTTTGAATAGTATTTCTCTTAATTAATTACGGCCTTTCTTCTGGATGAATGTCCTTGGCTGCTTGTATTCTTAGAAAGGGTAACGAGGAGCACATCATTTAACTTTACACCGTTTATTAAAAAAGTACTTCTCCCATTCTTTATCTTTTTTTTCTTTATTTTTTTTAATACTAAATAGCTCTAATGCTCACAGCCTATACGCAGCCTCTAAATCAGAATATTTATCCAAAAAAACCCACAACAAAAACAAACAACAAATAATAAAAAAAAAAAGTGTGTGGAGGAATACCCAGTATATAAAAGCAAAAAAAGATAACTTGAAATTTGAAGTCTGTTTTTGAGTACATAAGTATGATTTGCGTGTGCAGTTCATCAATGGCTAAAATACCTGAAAAGCAAGACCTATCTAAGGCTGTTCTTTGGGGATCTGAGGAAAATACATTCTGCTCAGAAATAAGTAAGCGTAAGAAAAGCTAATCTTGTTTTTTTTAACCCTATTTCCTGTTTGTCTGAAATGCACATCAAGCAGCCAGCCATTCAATGATATTCAAAAGGATCATTGGACTGAAGCCAACAGTAATATTAATATTATCGTGTGATTAACAACAGCTACAAAAATATCATTAATTCAATGAAGTACTGGAAGAACTTATTTTCCTCAGACTTGTTCAGTTCTGTGCAAAACAGTAAAATGAGAAAGAACATCTTCAGCTGCATGGTACATACTGATGAGCTGGGATAAGCCTGGACTGTGCCCATTTGAAGTAATGCACAAACAGACAAATAATTTGAGTGAGTGTATATATGGATGCACTAAAAACATAAATAAAATGTACTTCAACTATGACCTAGCCCTTCAGCAGTACGTACCTAACTGCAGCTGAACCTGCAGAAAAGCACTACATGCAAAGGAACTCATTGCTATGGAGAGCATAAAAGGCATTCTCTCCTCAGCTCAAAGATGATTTTCAAAAATGTTTCCTCTTCTGAGCATTACACATTCATCCCATTCTAAGGTGGACTGCAATTTGACTTGTTTTTAACAGACACGCCAGTGCTACTCTGTCAACAACCAACAATTATTAGGACTATCTCACTCACCTCGTGCTACACACTCCAGCCCACACCTTATGCTCGCTCCACTGATGGGGTGTCCTGGGAAGCTTCTCCCATCATTTAACAGTGGTGATGTTTTCTGTTGGCATCAAGATGCCTAAATAGTGTACGAATACATTGTGACCTACGTATACATTTCTCTTAATGCCTAAAAACCTTCCCACCTTCCACTTGGAATGTTTTTATACCCATTTGACTCTTTTTGTATCAAATTTATCCGCAGGTAAACAAGAAACAAACCTGATGATTCTCTGGCAAACCAGATGTTTCAAGCAACAACGAATAAAAATTGCAATCTGACAGGTTAGCTCTTCTGCTCAACTTCTGCTATTATGGTTGGGAAAGCATTTATGCAAACTGCTCAGAAATTCGCCTTGGTCTGCTGCCCATCCAATATCTTATTTCTGTGATTGAGTCTCATTTCAATGTAATCATATTCCCAGTCAAAATTGAATAGCGCAGGAATGGGAGATTTGACACAAGTTATTCAGTTCAAAATACATGAAACACTATTAAGCCTGGCCGTAAGAAGGGGAAGGGAACATTTACTTGACTACATTTAAAATACATTTTATGTCAAATTTTGATTTTATAGTAAATATCCTTGCTGATCCCGTTGCCACTTTCTTCTGTAGCAAACACGATCTGGTGGAAACATAAGGCTTACTTCAAATCCAAAAAGGTAATTACAGCTGAGATAGCCCAGAAAAAAAACCAAAACAAACACAACAAAACAAAACCAAAAAAACCCAAACCAAGGTCACCAATGGTTCCTCTGTGCCTAAGGGAAGTTTTAATTAAAAGTCACAAGAGAATAATCTGCAAGAAATGAAAATGAGATGGCTGCTGCTAATTTGCCTGGGTCTCAAGCATATGAACAGTAAATATGCAACAACTAAAGTTGGTGTGATTTTGTTGATTTTAAGACTTGCTGGGAAAACTGTTCCCTTGACTTCTTCCTCCTGAGTGCTCCTTGGCAATACAAAACCTTTGTTCTGCCTGTGCTGGGGCTGCAAACTCCACCACAGAAAGTTTTTCTCTTCTGCAGCATATGCTGAGCCTTGAGTCCAGTGCTACACATTTTCAGCAGACTGTCAGCTCCTCTGGTATGAGGAAAGATTCCAGCTCACCGGCCACAAGTATCTGTAAAAATGTCCTGAAGTGACCCAGGTAAGTAAATCCCTTTTCCTCCAGCTAACCCACCTGCTGAGGCTCTGCTCCAGCTACTGACACAGCCCTGGGTTCTCAAATGGCCCCACAGAAACACGGCAAAGAACAGCCTTCCTGTGCTCTATTTGCAAGGAGCAGAAGGAAGGGGGATGATTCCCTTCTTTGCTCTAAGTTCTCCATCTTCATCAGTCAACTACAACTTGCAACATTATGGCTGCACCAGGTGCACCACAAAGGATGGCAAAAATGTTGCCTGCTGGAGAAAGCTGCCAGCCTTACAATGGGAGCACAGAGGGAGAGGGTAAGTCCTAAGCTGACAGTGATAACAGAGAATATGGGTTTAAGTGCATACCAGTCTGCCCATCCCAGATGTCGATCTCAGAAACTTCAGAAAGAACTGTTACCCTTTCTGCTCCTGGTCTGCAGAGCCCTGCTCAAGGTTAGATCAAGAAACTTGGAATCTAGTCTTCCTTTTAGGAAGGCAGCAATATAGTGTCCTGTGAGCATAAAGAATTATCAACACTACATTCAGCTGCTAACTAGATGAGTAACTGCCATATATTTAATTTTTTTCCTTCCAAGTGCAAATTTCCTCATAGGTGGAAAGTGATCATTTGTATTTGCTCAGAGATCTTATGCCAACTTCATCCCAACCGACTGACATCACAGATAAAATCTAGTAAAACAACTCCTTTTTCTTTTTCACATTTATTTTTAGTACTTTTCTCTCCGCATTCACGACAAGAATCAAATTTATTTTGGGTTTTCTTCTTGTTACACAAGTAAAACTCTCTACTCCCATTTCTCTACATCCACAGTAATTCAGAGTTTTAACAGGAGGGCAACTCCACTTACAATTCAGACATTTCCAAATAAAATGAGCAGAAATCCAGTTCCTCCTAGAGCACCTGTTGAATTGTGCTATTACATTATTATCCCATACACAGCAGGTGCTGGTTTTTACAAAATTATCAAGTGTCATAATTATAAGCAGGATTACTTGTTAAAATTTAAGAAGCAGATAAACAGCAAACAGGAATGCTGATTATCCAACAAATGTAGAAAAAAAGGAAAAAAAATCCTGTCTGATGAGATCAGTATATTATTGTTTGTTCTAAGGGGCAAGATATATTTCTTTAAAATGTAATGATTGCTTTAGAATATTTTTAAACGCTAATATTTTAAGTGTTTCCAATATAAGCATTTTTCCTCTGAAACATTTACAGATACCATCATTAACTACTGTGGCATTGAAAGACAGAGATGCTACATCCATTTATGCTACTTGGTGGCTCCATTTTGATAAACCTGAAAGGAAAGTGAAGAGGCAGTGTCTGAGTAGTGGCCCTGCCATACTTCTCTATCCAGCTAGTTATTGTTCTTCCCTTCCAGCAACAGGACAGCTTTCACATGGAAAGCCCTGATTCTAGAACTACCTCTATGGTGCAAAACTGCCATAGCTTTTTGAATGTATTGGGAATAAGGCAGGTGTCTTGCTCCTCCTGCTTGTCTACTGTAACCATTGTCCACCTCATGAAACGGCAAGTTTCCTGAGACAGGGGAATGAATGTGAAGATAGTAAGGAGTGGAAACCTTTTTACCTTCTTAGGAACATTTGTAAATCATGTCTCAAGTATTGTTATTCATTCAACAGCCACAAGAAATGTATCAAGACATTTGATGAAATATCAGTAGAATCATCCCATCATATATCCTCCACGAGACAATTGCCTTAAGCCTCATCCTCCTGCCCTGCCTCCACTTGCACTGCTCTCACCCTATCCTCCAAGCTCTGAAGTGAGGCCCCAGTCTGGCAATAAAATCTCTGCCCCTGTGCACACTCTGCTGACTTGACTGCAATCTCATATATCCATCTTAGGTATAGGATTATGTGCAAACACATTAATATTGCCACTGCGGTTTCCAAGAATGCTGTAATGCCGAAGTTATTACTGTACCTTACTCCTTAATCTCACTGCCTTTACTAGCAGTCGCCTTCTATAACCAGGCCCAATGGACCTACACGACACCAATTTTTTTGGTTGTCTGCACTATTCCTACTAGAAAGATGGAAAGCACTTCTCCATGTATCTCCAGTCTCAGCTGACACGTGACCAGAACACTGTTTTGGTGGTCAGACCCATCTCCTGTCTTTCTAATCTTACCTGAACCTAGTTTCTACCTCAAAATTTTGTTGGCCTCAAACTGTGTTTCATGCCACTAAGTTTTATTCCCTGTTGGCATTATTGATAGGTGATGTTAATGCAGTCTCTGTCCCTGTTTCCAAAAATGTGCGTTTCCGCAGCATTAACTAAAATATCAGGTGCTAGAAAAAAAAACCACTGCGGCAAAAATTATACTGAATATAACACTCTGAAACTCTTCCTGACCCACTACTCTGCTTTGTAAAACACAGTACATGATAAAAACTGTTAATATAATACCTTGACAATTACCAGGGCTAAATAATTTAAAGGTCATTTTGCCACAATTTATCACCATCAGTTTAATGCAGGAGGTGGCCCGGTGCCGCAGACCACAGTCCTATGTATGAAATGACATATGACTCAATGACACTTTTTCTTCTACAAAAGAAACACGTAGGCACCTGTGTAAGGGCCCCAGATGGTGAAATGGTCAAAAGAAGAAAAAGAGTACAAATTCTCTGTAGGACATTAACCATGCTCTCTGAAAATAAACATTATGCTATTTACAGGAACAGATTTCAAGCTAAACTGAAGCCCAATACAAGATTTACAGACATAGAAAAACCTGTCCTACTGGAGCAGATGAGCAGTTGTCTCTCCTGTTTCTGCTGCTGGTTGTCAGATGCTTTCAGGAAATTCTGCAGAACTGCCTTTTGGAGATGTACTCCCCAAGTGCTTAATTACAGACTATCATGCCCACTGAGGAAGTCTTCTTTCTAACCTCTGTAAGAAGGAAACTGTTTTAATCCTCTAGTCCACTGTAAAAGAACTCAAAAGGACAAACATCATCCTGAGCTGAAAGCTCGGGTTAATAAAACAATTTTTTAAAATAACAATTTAGCTCATTTTTGTGCCGTCCAATTTGAAAAAATTCTGCCAGAATCAAGAACAGCAGGCACGGTGTAAAGACAGTATTCATGTCAACGCTTTACGTGTCTGAGCACGCAGTTAACACAGAGAAACTCCAAAGCTCCCTTTCCCAGTACGGGTGGACCTGTAAACCCTGGCGTCAGCTGGTTCCCTTTCTAACCACCAGACCGACTCCTGATGCTGGATAAGGAAGACCCAGCACTAACCTGAACCGCTTACCTACGCATGACTCTGCTAGCAGAGAACTGCAGCTTCCCCTAGGAATGGCGAGGTAAGCAACACCTGGTCCATAGAGTATACCCAATACCAGTCACTTGCCATTAACACTCTGAGGTAAGTAACTATGGGGGGTTGGCCCCCACAGCAGCTGCCAGCCGGGCACCCACCCAGCTGTTCAGTCACCTCTCCCCACACCATACAGCAGAGAAAGCAGCCAGAAGGGAGCCAGACAACTCAGGGGTCGAAATAAGGACAGGGAAATCACTCACCAGTTACTGTCACAAGCAAAACACACTCACCTTGCAGAATTTGACTTAGTTTATTGCCAATTAACATAAATTATCTCCCCCCCCTTCTTATCACCACAGGTTACACTCACTCCCCAAGGGTACAGTTTCATCTCTCAAGTATACACCTGCCATTATTATACAGTTAGTATTCTTCCTGGAAAAGCAAAGGAAATGACTGAGCTTTCCACCATTCTATGGTAATATCAATTTGTGTGTGTGACTTTAGGGGAGGTTTTTTGTTCATCCACTTGTAGTCTGACAGGAATGAGAGGAGAGTATCTTCAAGCAGAGCAATTGTTAAAATAAAGAGACCGATCACTCCTATCTTTACAGATAGTTTGTAATGAATACACAAAGGAAGAGAGAAACTGGCAGAAGTAGCATATATGCTCCTGAAAAGCTGGAAACACAGTGGAGAAACAAGGTTTCTGGTCTACCAGAGCTGATACCTTAATTAGGCAATTATGACTATTAAACATTGACAAAGCTCCAGGCCTACTGAATTACAACCAAGAAATCTGTAGAAAAGTGGTAAGGGGAAAAGAAAAGCCCTCGGCAGGATTTTTGATAACTTACTAAGTAAGGAAGAGAGTTATAAGAGAACTGGAGTAGCATTTAACATAATTCTTTTTACTTTAAAAGGTTCCAAGACCCCAGAAAGCCCAAGCTTCTTATTCTGCTCTCAGTTATGCAGAAGACACAAAATTATTAAACCAGCTTTAGAAATGCATGACTTCGAAGACCATAAGAGCAGGCTGAATACATAGAAAAAAGGAGGTCGTGGCAGCCAAACTTAACTGGAATTCCTTTAATGTGTTGCCTACCTGGAGACAATAGCAATGTAATGGACAGTTTATCTGGAATTCAAAAAAACATTTGATACTGCACCACAATGCAGATTGATTTGAAAAGGTGGCAAACGTGTTTTTGAGGAGAACTGACAAAAATTCAAATAGATTCAAAGACTCGTATCAGAAAGAAGCAGGCCAGCTGTTGACTGCAGAGAAGATAACTGGAGCTGCTGGGAACATTACAACAGACAAATTTAGACTATTTTCTAGAGTTGTGACCTTGGAAATGTTATGTTCAACATTATTAAATTTGCAGATGGCACACAATTTCTAAAGCAACAAAAACAGATGAGAAAGAGCAAACTATTTCAGAATAACCTGGATAATTTAGGTTTATAGTCTTACGCATGGATCACATACTCCACTTCAAAACACTGTGAGACTAGGCACCTAAATTCCACAATACTGGAAAGTGACTGCAAAGAATACATGTAAAGTGGGAAAAACAAAGTATTGTGCTAAACACAAAATATGTCTTCTAATTAATTACAGAGGAAAAGCAAACCAGTTGTGGGCCATTGATCATTAACAGTATGTAGAAAAGAAGTAGAAATTGTTCTAGAAATGGATGATGGGATGCCATTGAAGAGGATCATAGCCACGCTGAGTAATGACCAAGAAAATTATAGGGCAGTTTCTCTATTCCAACATTGGTTGATAAATCTCAAAAAATAAAATACGACTTAGATTAAATGCTCAAGAATGCTGTGAGTTTTGGACACGAAACATTTGCAATGTCTGTCCAGAAAGGAGCCAACCTCTAGACTCAAAATTGTAACCAAACATACTTTAACTTCTGTAATTGAGATTAAAATTATCATTATTAAATTACATGTTGATGAATTTTAATTGTTTTAAAGGGTCTCATATTGGCTGTGATTCTACACTGAGCTACAATTTTGAGGAGACAATTTTAGTTTTGTCCAAATGATACAGGGATGAAATCACGGAGAAATGAGAGAGAAAATAATAGATTCAAATCTTTAGCACCAGAGCTTAGAGGAAATTAAAAAAAAGTAGAGAGAAGATAATTTAGGATTACTGAAGAGAAAGCAAAAAATTGATGCAAAAAAACCCTAAGACTGGAACTGATACAGCAAAAAAAATGGTAGCTTTTCTATTATACTATAACACATAGTATCCATCCTGTAAATAAATCCAGCATGAGAATAAATGAAGAATAGTGAACTTAAAATGAGGCTGAGTTTGTGGCTGAGGAGGAAAAAGGTTGGTTTTGGGGATAAAAGAATATGAAGGTTTATAAAGTAATCTGTTTTTCTGGGGGAAAAGGCATGCTTTGATGAATTTACAGTTTTATCTCATCCTACAAAGATACTACTGTATGTTTCTAATTTTTCTGTGGCAAGACAATAGGATTTCCTGCCACAGTACCACAGCAAACAGCCAGTTAGCTGACATCAATGGCTGGAGGCACAGCCTCTGACTGTGAAATGAGGAATTCATTAACTGCTAGTAAAAGGCTTCAGTCAAAAACATTTTAGGGGAGATTTTGGATTGCTGGATTTTCTGCTTCGCACATATAATTGTATCTTTCATGCTAATGAAATCTTTATGCTATTCAACTTTGATTCATTCAATAATTGCCATGTATCAGGGTGGACAATCAGAAGAGAAGGGTTAACCTTCAGCAGACACCATTAGCATCCAAGTGGTAACATATGTTAACTTTTGCTTTTATGTGAACATTCAGGCATTGTGTGCATGTGACTCTTTTGATTTTACTGTTTATGACATCCTTACCTTCACTTGTAAAGCTTACAGTGATAATTTTGACAGAGCCGTTGCCTAATGACTTTCAAATATAATTAAAAACATATTTTGATATAAACTGTATTGCCAAAGTCAAATATATACCAGCTAAGTGAAATTAACCTTCAAATGATACTTGAATAACAGTAAACCACAAGGGTATGTAAGAGATTAGATATAGTGTAGTTTAATTATGTTACAATAATTCACCTCATTAATCTCCTAGGAAACAATAACCACAACAGTTAAATACTGTAATTAACAAACCCTATTTCAAACTTAATTTTAATTTTATATGACTTTGCAATATTATCCAGTGCAATTATATAAAAGACAAACAAAAGATAAAGCAAATATTAAGTTCTCTGGAGAAGACATCAAAAATATCCTCACCTCTTCAACCTGTGACAGGAAAGAAATAAGGCCAGCACTACTTTGACTTATTCCTGTCCCAATTCTATGCTATAATAGCTCCGCTTCATCTGCAAATAATCTCAGGATCTATCAAGTCACAGCTTCTCCTAGGTCACAAGTAATTTGTGAACATTTCTGGTTCGCTCTGCTATCAGCATTCCCAATTCAAATAACAGTTCCCCATGAGGACTACCAGTTTGGTTAACACACTGTAGCTTTACAATGGTGATTCAATGTGCATTTGAGGTTTCTGCCCTTATGTTGGACTACACAACCATTTTTAAATTGCATGCAGAAACAAATCTGTCTCTGTCACTACACTTTCCAAAGGCCTTAAATTCCCTAACACTTCTTTAGCTACTCATAGTGTTAGAATTGCTTTTGTAGCCACTGAGAAGAGCACACGGCAATCTTCAGGGATCACAAGATCTCACCTCATACACGGAGCACCTTCCTCCATGTCTGCAACGCTGCAGCCTTGGGGCAGTACGGACAAGCTGACACTTCACATCAGGAATGTCGTGTCCCAGAAGGTAGGCAAAATGCACAAGTAAATTCTCTAAGTAAAGACATATCTACAACAGGAAAACCTGAGGATTATTTCTTTACATTGGGCTTTTAGGACTTGGTCGGGAAACACAAATAGAGTGGTACATAGAAAAGGAAAAGGATACAAATGCAGCACCTCAAAAGAGCAAGGTAAGGCTGGCACCTTCAGCATCCTAACTCAGATGGGATCAGTATCAGAGAAATGAGTTCAGCATGGAGTTACAGGAAAGCAGCTCTCTGCTGTATCAACACACAGAGAAATATCAGTTTCCTGGGGATGTTCTATTTACAAGAGAAGTAGAGTTAGTCTTTTTATTTAATGAGCTCACAGTCTAAGTTCATAACGACTGCAGGTACTTTCCATGTGGATTAAGCCAGGTACATCAAAACCTCAGTTTTAAAAATTTCTGTACACGTTGTGTTCCTCATTCAATTACAATGCCAAAGAAGAGGTGAAGTGTTTGTCTTGATTGCTTTTCATTTAAGGTTTTTATTAGATGTCATATTCACAGAAGTTTTGTGAAATAAAACTGCACTCCAATTGCTTAGCTTCTGCTTGACCTTTTCTCTTCTATAGCACTCCAAGGAGAAAATGAGATATCTTTATAAAATCAGTGGGCAATAAACAAGAAGTTCATGTTCTCATAGAACAAAAAATAACAGCACTGAGAAAGACATGCTCAAAAATATAAATGTTGCAGAGAATAAAACTCATTCATTTATAACATTTTTCCATTAAAACAATGTAATAACTACTGAAGTTCAAATGATATATGAGTGTCTCCTTGAAAAAGATATTCTGTACATCTGATAAACCATAAATACTATAGAATGTACCTCAGGCAGAACAAGCACATCTTTGCGTGATCCTGGAAAAATATACAGTGTATATGAGGATGAGTTATGAAGGTGAACAAATTTAATATATCTAGTTGCCTGGTGGACACCCACAATTTGCAATTTAATCATCCACAAGTTACGGTGTGTTCATGATTGTATTAGACTTTGAAATAAGGCAATACTGGTTATATTAAGCTTAAAAAATAGCCCACCTTTTCAGGTTTATAATAATTTATAAAGGAAACAGTAGTTACAAACAAGGTGAATTAAAGCATTAGAGCCACACTGAATAAAAGACAGTATATTGCAGACAGATTCTTGAATCCACAACATATAGCAACACTTTTATCATTGTCATCATTTATATACACCAGATTTATACAAGGAGAAAACCCCTAGTACTGTCATTCTGTAAGACTGGAAAGATTCGTATCTTTTTTTTTCTGCAAGCTATTCTTAAGAATATAAAAACTTCAAGTGAAAAAGAACTGATCTGTCTTGAACATCTACTTAGCAACTACAGACACCAGCATTATGCCTACAGACCCAGACCGTGGCAAAATTAGACGATATCAGGATCTCCATTTTATATAATATAATTTAAAAATCACTGAACTAGGTAGAGAGGGCTAACTTCATATTTTGGTGGCCTAGACGCTCTCCTGGAATAAAGCACAACAATTTTCTAGCTCTTTTTTCCCCAGTAAACATTTCATTACGTAGAAGAAAAATGAAGCATTTCTCTCTAGAAGAACTGAGATCATACTATAACAATCCAGCCTAGTGCACATTTGTGGAAACAGCAGACCTTGGTTCATATCTCTACTTTGAACTAAGCAGGCACTTAAAAATGAATCTCCTATTTTCTATAAATAAAAACAGTACTAGCAACAGAGACTGAAGGAGACTTTTCCTTCATTCTCCGATTATTTTGTGAGTAGGACACTTTGCTTTGCTGTACATTGGGAAATACTGGGGAGATTTTGGTTAAAAGGAACAGCAGCAGTCACTGTAAGGATCAAGACCCTCATTTTCTTTCCTTTATTTTCTTTTTTTTTTTTCTTTTCTTCCCGCCCACTGCCCCCCACATGCATTTGGTCTCTTCAGAGAAGAGAAAAAAAAATACTATCAAGTAGAGCTCCTCATTCAAGTCAAAACTGTATCTTTCAGACTTTGTGTTGTCAGTAAAAACTATGGAGAAAACATTATTTCAGGTTGATTTGAAACAATTCTTTTCCAATTTTATGTATTAACAGAGCCAAAAGAAAAAAAAAAAAACAAACAAACAAACAGAAAAAAAAAACCCCAAACCAAACCAACATTCATTCATGTAACAAAGTTCATGGGGTTCGATTGTGTGTTCATGTGAGCAGAAAAAGGGGAGAGGCAGAGGGCTCCGAGGGCATCCTTCCATCTTTTCACCTGTTCCTGGAATATTATTTTACCCTGAGGATCAAGGTTTAACTGGAAGAAGAGAAAAAGAACAGACCTGCAAAATGGCAGGAAATTGGCCTCATTCACAAAAAATTCAAGCAGGGACTTTTGCTTTGATTTTATCAGTAAAGGAGGGCTCTCCAACCTTCCTGGCTTACACCATCCCCTTTCTGCTGGAGATTCAGGTCCTCATCGGCCCCCTTGATCACAGGGTTGGGCAGTGCTGAATGAAAGGCTGGGTTACCCTCAGTACACTTTTAGGCAGACATTGAAAGCAAAGAAAACAAAGAGGTCTCAATTGAATTCTCTCAGCAGCAGAGAACAGCTTGACAAGGGTGCCGAATTTCTGCTCTTTTGCAAGAGGGAAAGAGGTTCACATGTATATGTGTATTACATAAGTTTGAGCAAATGAAACCTAGTAACTAACCATTCTTTACCTAGAGGTGTTCATAAACATTTTCAAGCATGGGATAATGTCCTGATCCAAGACATGTAGCTGTGTGGCTCTGCCATTGCCTCAGCCACAAGTACAGAGAACTCTATACTACAGAGCTCTCAAGCACTGCCCAGGAAAAGAATTCATAGTAGCACTTTACAAATGCCGTCTGCTGGTGGAAGCAACCTAAGTTCACGTCATTACTATGTTTACAGTTACTAATTACAGTATTTACATCTGGAATGAGAAGAGTCCAAAAGAAAAATATTATCATTATCTGTGCTTACCTATTGCATTCATTCTGCTGACAACTTGAGGACTGCACGCACAGAAAGTTTAAAGCACAGGAAAAGCAGCAGAGGAATTCAGATGGATGTGTGTTGCAAAGCAGCATGATGGAGTACTCGGCTCTTGTCATGGAGCAAGGAGAATAATGATACACCATTTGCTGTATCGATCCAGGGATAGTGCTTAGCCATTCTGCTCCTTCCGAGGCACGTTATAGGAACTGGTATACTTCACATTTGTGAGAACAACCACGAAATTGCTGCCTACGAAAAGCAGAATTTCTTACAAAGTATCCTAGACATTAGATGGTCTTTGTTCTAGCACATGGTCATGTTGGTTAAAGGATCTGTCAGACAACGTGTTATGAAAATCAAAGCAATAATGTATTTAATAAAATCTACTTCTAGCTTTTGTCATCCTCCTACAATAATTTTACCAGCACCATGATAAAGACTGATGCTTTCTCTTGGACAATTTGAACTCAGCAAGTAAATCTCAGGCTACATAAATCTATGGGCCCAGATGGAGTCTACTCCAGGATACTAAAAGAAGTGGCTGACATTGTTGCAAGGCCACTGTCTATCATCTCTGAAAAGTTGAGGAGATCAGGGAATGTCCCTGAAGACTGGAGGAGGGCAAATATCACATCCATCTGCAAGAAGGGTCCAAAAGAGGACACAGGTAACTACAGGCCCATTAGTCATACTTCAGTGTCTGGGAAAGTAATGGAACAAGGTCTCCTAGAAACTATTACAAACCAAATGAAGCAGGTGATTGGGAAATGCCACCGCGGACTTCCCAAAGTCAAATCTTGTCAGACTAACCTGATCACGTCCGACGACAAAATATTTTCTGGTGACATAGGGAGAGCAGTAGATATTGTTCACCAGGACACCAGCAAAGTGTTTGACAGTTTCCCACAATCTTCTCCGAGACAAACTGGTATGGTACAGACTGGGTGGTCTGTGAGATGAGTAGGAAACTGACTCACAGGCCACACTAAGAGGGTGGTAACCGATGGTTTTTACTCAGGCTTGCAATGCCCTAAGGATTGATACTGGGCCCCATGCTGTTCAACATCTTCATAAATGCAACCCCACCAAGTTTGCTGGTGACACTAAACTGGGTAGTGAGATGGACACATCAGAAAGGAGAGTCACCTTACAGACAGACAGGGACAGGCTGGGCTAGCAAGAACTGCATCTTTAACAAAGACCAAAGCAAGGTCCTGCACCTGAGATGAGATAACCAAAGAGCACAGTACAGGTTTGGATCTGCGTGGCTGGAGAGCAACTTTACTGAGAAGGACCTGCCAGTCCTGGTGGACAAGCAGCTGACCATGAGTCAGCAGTGCACCACTGCAGCAATGAAGGCAAATCGGATCCTGGGCTTCGGCCACAGGGGCACTGCTAGCAGAGACAGAAACGTCATCATCCTGCTCTGCTTGGTGCTTGTCAGGCTGCACTGCAAGTACTCTGTCCAGTTCTGGTCCCTACAATACAAGAAAGATGCAGATAGACTGGAGAGGGCTCGAAGGAAGTCCACGGCGATGATCAAAGGGCTGGAGAACCTGCCCAATGAGGAAGGAGTGAAGGAGTTAAGTCTTTTCTCTCTGGAGAATAGAAGTCTTAGGGAGGACCTCATTACAGCATTCCAGTACTTCACTAGCAACTACAGGGAGGACAGAGGCTCTGTCTTCACAAGGAGCCACATGGAGAAGATAAGGGGTACAAGATACAGGGTGTAATGGGAGAGGCTTTATCTTGATATAAGAAATAATTTTTTTACAGTGAGAACAACCAATCCCTGGAGCAACCTCCCCCATAGATGTGGTACAGTCCCCATCACTGGAGATTTTCAAAACATGACTAGACAAGGTGCTGGATAATGTCATTTAGGCTCCCTTTCCCATAAAAGGTTGGAGCAGGTGAACTCTTTCAAGAACCCTTCCAGCCTGGGCTGTTATATTGTTCTATGATTTTTCCCTCTGAAACTAGCAATAGTAGGATGGCCTACGTTCTTTCAGATGCTGCAATAAAAAGAAGGGAAAAAAAAGGTAGCTAACAACATTCCTGCTAACTCTGAAGTCTTCTTGTTCTATTATCAGTGAAAGGTTTAAAAAAAAACCCACTATAACATAAAGCCCTCTCATTCCTCCCCAAAAGACAATCATATAACAAGATCTCTAATAAAAAAGGAAAAGATTAATTGGAGAGCTGCCTTGAGAGACCAAATGTTCCAGACCTGACAGTTTTATAATGTAAGTAATTAGGGCACCATTATGAGTTATGTTATCAGAGCCAGCAGCATGATCAGCGATTGTTTGTATTTCAGAGTCTATTCATGAGTACAGTACACTGAAAGTAGAGCACTAAAAGCAGATGAAACAGATGCTGATGGAATAGAGCTGACTTCTCAGCTGAATGCTGTTCTCACCCTGCCAATGTCTTCAATGAATTTATCTTTCTTAAAAGAAATTTAATCTTCAGTATAAAGAAAAACAAGTAAACTGTTGCCTATCAGTGCAGCCTGTAGAAGTTAACACAGAATAGGCTTCTGCATATGTCATATCAAGTCAACTTCTTTTGTAAAGTGAAAATTAAAGATGAACACAGCAGTTCAGGGGCAGGAGCTAAAACTAATTTGCACTAACCTCTACTCATTTCTGCAACGGAACCTGAGCTGCCTGTCTGCTGGTTTTCTGGAGTGATCTTGGTTCCCCCGAACATGCGTGGGTCCCTCTCTTGGCACGTGGCTGCACAACAGCTGAAAACAAATGGGGCTGAACATCCAAAACCGAGCAAGAGTGTGCCCCTGAACTGGTGCTGCTAAAGCCAATGACCATTTGCCAGATTAAATGGTAAGGAGGGGATTACTAAAAGGGGAAAAAAGAGGTCAGCTTGAAAAGAGATATCCAAGAAACATGGAAATTTATAACGAAGGGGAGAGAGGGTGACAAATTATCAGTCAGACCCTAGCTTGATACTGGCCATAAGTAACCTCACCAGCATCAAAACCTCCACCTAGGCTGAGGGAAGTGGGGTGTCGCACCCCACAACAAGGACTATGAGAGGGGTGCATGCAAAACAGGGCAAGTGTGCAAGGGGGATGAGAAGCTTTTAGGGACTAGTTATAGAGGAATGTTTAAAAAATGTGTAGGTACATATTAATACTTAAAAGTGCGAAGTATTGTGGTCTTTCTGAATGTACAGTTCACTAATTGCCAGTTACACGCCATTAATAAATCAATAATCTGCTTTGATTGTGATTTGATTTAAAGAATCTAAATCGACATTTTCCTCTATGACAGTTGTTTTTTCATCAGATCATAGCTTTTACTTATTTAGCCTTCTTTTCTTCTTGCTTCAGTACCTGTTTTGAGACCATAACTGGAATCCTATGTTCAAATAGATTTCAGCTGAACTAAAACTGGTGTAATCAATTTTGGGTTTGGCTTTGTCATCTTTCCTGGCTCACATCTGGGCAGCTGTAACAACCTGCCCATGTGAATCCTCACAACTGCAACAAATCCAACAACTGCAGCTCACGGAACCAGGTGGAGCTCTAGGCTGACATCCACACTTTCTAGTTTTCAGGTTTTCAGGAAGTCTGGAACTGGATAAAAATGGATCATAAAAAATGTCTGAGTTTGGGTAGGGTAAATTTCATTTCACCTTTCTAACTGATGAACCAATTTAAACTCTTGAACAATTTAGTTATGGTAACTCCTGACAAGTTTTAACAGTCTGATCTATGTCTAGTGCAGAGATTGATCTTCAACTTCTACTGAAGCCACTGAAAAGGACATTCAAGTGGATAAATATCTTTCAGACCAGGTATATAGATTTTGTTATCAAATATTGTCAAGTGACTTTTGGTTTCAGAGAATCGAGATCTAAACAGATGTTTAAATCCATGCATTACAGATGGAAAAAATATCAAGGTCATACACACCACAACACCACTATATCCTTATTTTATAGTTGAACAAAAGGTTCAAAATAATTTAAACAGAGAAAAGTAAATAATGTAGCAATGATTCATCTCAAAGGAATACTACTGTAACCACTGAATAATTACAAGCAACACCAATATTTATTAGTATGCAAAGGAGCTAGATCTGTTTTGCTTCCAGAGCAGCTCAAAGGATAAAAAGTCAAAGAAATGGTGCACATTATAATAAATCACACACAAAAATTCCCTGTCTGTTTCAGTGAACATCTTTACTCTGGAGGCACAGAGTTCAGAGCTTCTTCTTGAGAATAAAAAAAAGTCTGTTTAATTTCTATTTCCAGTGATGCATTGTGCCTTCAGAGCTCATTCAATTGAAGAAGTACAAAGGTTTTAGTTTACAGAAGTTTTGTCAAAATGATTACAGAAGTTGTCATGGAACAATTTCCAAAACAAACTGTGTTATTTTCCTTTTATGGTCCCCTTGACATTTTTAGTTCTTTAGTGGTGACATAAGTTTCCATTTTCACAAGACTGGCAGTGTTTTCTCTGATAAATAGCAAAAGTTAAATAAAAAAAAAATACAAAATAAATCATAGGCATCTGTGAGTGTACTGAAAAGCCAATACTGTTAACTACTTTGTGTTCGTGTGTATAAATGTATAGAAAAAAAAAGAAATAACAGAGGGGAAAAAACGTTTTTAAGCTGTTATAAAGATACTACTTCTTATAAAAGAAATTACTGACACACTCATTTTTACCTCTGTGTATGCATCTTTACAGACCCATTTTAAGCAAATGGGAGAACAAAAATCGTATTTTAATCTCAGAAGCCACAAAAAAGGTGAAATGTAAAATGAAATTTTAAGAAATAAAATGATCCATTCTAGCAGGACATGAAGAAACATGAAACATTTTGTAAGGATTCATGGCTCCACTTCATGGCAATAAAATGAGCAGTTTAAACAATAAGGTCAACTATTTATCCCTGGGTAATTTTATAAAAGCAGTGTTAAATCAAGACAGAGATGGAGAGGGAGCCAAGAATTGGATACAAATGAGGTGTCCTTTTAATAAAAATAATGAGAAAAGAATGTTTATAAAAAACAAACAAATGAACAACATAATTGCTTGTAGTCATCTCAGTGAAACTTGGTGAATAGTCATTCAGATTCTCTACCTAGTTCCCACACATATCAATGAACAGTGTATTTATCAGAACCTCTACCTGCACTACAAATCTGTAGCCTGTCAGACTAAAGGGAATCTCAGGGGATACACATCCTGCTGTGCCTGTAAGATGAGTTATTCACTGTCTCTAAGTTGAAAGAAAAAGAAAAAGAACTTAGAAACATTCTTGGTACTTAGCGAGTGTTAGACCCAGACCAGAGAGATGCTACTGTCAAATTAGCCTTTTAAAACAGAAACTAAGGAGTCTTGGTTTCCCAAAGCTGTCCACTGGACAAGTCACTCACTATTTTCCCACTCTGCCTCATTCATCTTTTGGCTTTGGAAAGAGACAGCAGAATGAAATAGCTATTTCTATATATTTCTACATATATACTACTGAACTTTCACATTCAGGTTTTCACTTCCAATTCAGAGCATCACAGAATCATGTAGCATGAATGGGAGCTGTGGAAGTCATCCACAGCAGCTTGCTTTGAGCTGATCTAGTCAAAGCAGGTTGCTCAGGAATAGTCCAGTCAAGTTATCTCTAATAACTGAGATTCATCCTCCCCACTCAAACAATCTTTTTATTTTCAAAGTGGTCAAAAGCTGGAAAACATTTTCCTTAAATATATATATATATATATATATATATGTGTGTGTGTGTGTGTGTGTGTGTCTGGAATCACTCACATTCTAGCTTCTGTCCTCACACTACCAAGCTGCCAGGCATAACCCTGGTAATAAAATCACAGCAGCATTAGCGAGGTGCCTGACTACATGTGCAAGATTTCAACAAGTTTCTACAGTACTGCACTGACGTGCAGGTCACCACATCTTTATTATTGTTGCTACTAACCTGGATGCAAATGCAGATGAAGCAGCTCTGCACTGTGCTATGTTAAATCAGTCTCCAGGCAGATTGATGCTGATCTGTCTACAACAGAACAGTGGTAGCTGAAGTAAACGGCCAGTACCACCCATTTTCCATTTGGATGGAAACTGAAATGCAAGCTGGCATGTACTTCCGTTGTGCTGCCAAACAGACTCATTGTCTAGTAAATCTCAGGGGAAAGAACTGACTATCCCCCTCCCACAACACTTCAGCCCATACAGGACCACCAAGGGCACCTTGACTTAACATGTTTACATCAGTTTTTAAATAGCAAACACAATGAAACTAAAGATCTCCCAAGAGAAACACAGGAGAGGCACAGCTAAATCCTGGTGTCTGCACCAAAGACTGTCAGAATAATGAACCACATGAGAAATTTATATCCAGGAAATATTTTTTTCAAGTATGCTTCTTTGAGTCCAAGTGAAATTCCTGTCCTGCTGATCTCTCCAATGGATGAAACGAAAGCACAACAAAGCACACAGGAACTGCCTGCTTATACAGACACAGCTAAATGCTACAGACTTTGTGCTGAACAGTCTTCACCGCAGCCAAGAGACAGAGAAGCTTGCCTTTCCCATGGGTGTCTCATCCAGAGGATAACGTACTCCCAAAATAGGTGAGTTTGAGGAGGCATTTGTTTGTAATTATTTAGTGCAATTGGTTCTGAACATGAGCCAGGTAATTACCAAACGTTAACAGAAGCTGCTATCTTCTGTTCTGTCACCCGAGTTCATGTGTGGCTGCAGACAAAGAGCTTTCCTGGGCAGTATTCCCATTCCCCCCATCCCTAAATATATATATATAAAAATACCGTTTGAACATTAACCAAGCAGTCAAATTCTCCTCTTTACTACTTGTGTGCAGATTTATACACGCTTCAGAGGGAATTCTATCATACCTCAGAACATCCATCAGAGACTAAAATTAGCCAGAAGGTTTGCAGAAGAAAAGATGATCCATTACAACTATTTGCTAAATGACATGCATATAAAGGGGCTGTGTGTGTGTCTGTATGTGGGCACTCAAAGTTTTAGAAATATAAATAATGGAAACATCAGTAACTTAATGACAAGACAAAACACTGATAATTAAATGATTTTAATAGTATGTCAAGATGAGGAATAACAGTCTTGGGAAATGAGACTGGTAAATTATTATCCCTCAGGCCTGTTCTACACATTGTTGTTCAAGTGTGAAAAAACCAACACGCAAAAGCCTTAGCCACATAGTTAGCTTAGCACAGTATTAGTGCTTGCAACTTCAGAGCTACCCTCTTCAGGAACATTTTGTCATTCTCACCCTTCTGGATCAACTAGACTGGTGAGAAAGATCTAGAAACATTAAAGTATCAAATTTGATGGGTATGTGCATTTCTTAAAACCCTAAGATACGCAAGCAGGATAAAAAGGTTGCATCTCTACAGAAATACTACTTTCTTTTGTCATTTCCCAATATACATTTGGGTATCTTCTGTATTACTGTAGAATAGACAATAAATTATGTGAATACATTGCAAATATGCGATGCATAGTTACTGAAAAACACAGTGCTGTAGATCTGTTGCCAGGCAATGTTGTAATTTGTAGCCCCCATGAATCTACAGGGGCCCTACAATAGACAGTTCTCTATCTGATTTATTTTGCCAGCATACAATATACATCCAGCATCCAACATACAATAGGATCTACTTTTGCAACAGAATATAAACACACACACTAGTTCTGCAATTAGTTACAGTATTCAGTTCAACTGCTATCCCTGGTAATATGCTTATCTAAGAGAACAGTACCATAAACTTATATTTCTTTTAGATAAAGGAAAATCTTTGGATTAAAGCTTCACTTCCATAAATACTAGGACTACACCATAGTAATATCAACTCTACTGGAACTGACTGTAAAAGTCACAAACATGATTATCGATGCACTGTCCATTTTTACCTTAGATTTATAAATAGATACAGTAAGGCCCTGCTTTCAAATGGGGCAACCTGGATTAGTCAGTTAAGATCAGTTTCTTTAACCCTGGAAATCTAGAAGTAGCTGCTACTTATACTCCTTTGTTGTAAATAATCAAGGCCAAATCCCAAGGTCCTTCAGGAGCTCAGACATCTCCACATGATCTACCAAGTTTTTTCAATTAAACTGACTACAGTATAGGTGTCTGAGAGACATAAAATCTATTTTAAATACAAATGAACATAACAGCTCAAATATGCAAATCACTCAAATATATTACAGTGCTAGAAGTATAACAATTAATTTGTTGTGTACAGTAATTGGATTCTCTTTGCAGAGATTATTTATTGCACACATGTCAACTGAACATGCATATTAATACTCTGAATATTTCCACTTGTGTTTTCTACTCTCACAAAGGCTATTTGTGCAGAGTCTTTATCCTTTTTTTTTTAATTGTAAAAACTCTCCGTAAGTGCAGTGAATTCCTCACAATTGTTTTTAACTAGTTTTCACATCCTGTTGAATTTAACAGCTTAAAAGCTTTGGCTTCAACTGCACTTTTTGAATCTACTGTCCTTATAAATAAAGACACTTTTTCTTAATAGGATTTCCAATTTGATGGCCCCTGAGCTGCAATGCTGGAAGGATCATTTAAGTTGTTAAAAATTAAATCACTGTGGGCTTGATCACATAACTGAAGAGTCTTTATTGCAAACTGTACAGCAACACATCAGACAGGCCTCTTTCACCTTAAAAAGTTTAGAAAAACTGTGTTTGTAGGACAAGCTCCTTATACTTTAGTTTTTTGGGCTATGGGTCTTAATACCATGATTTCTAATGTCATAGTTTCACATATTTCTATTTTAGTAGATATTCTAAAGGCCAACATCAAGCTATTCCTAGGTCTCTAAATCTGGAAGTAAGAATGAGGATGCATGTCAAAATAGTTTGAGAGATTTATCACATCACTGGCATCTATTGCACCAGGCAATCAGATCCTCTGGCAAGAATACATTATAGTTTTGGACAAGGGCTTTGTTCCCTTTGCGGTAGGCATGAGAGAAAGGAAACAAAACATGAGTGTGAGGAGCCACAATCAGGTGTAAGAATGAAAACCATGAGGAACACATAATACATGAAGAATACACGATGTAAGCATCCAGTAGATAACATGAAACATTTTCAAATTATTAAACAGCCCACTAGCTGTTCAGGTCTTATAGAAAGGTAATATGTTAAGTCTTCCATATTCAATGCCATTAAAAAAAAATATTGGCCCACAGTTATTGAAAAATAAAACCTGGAGTCTTATCTCTTATGTAAAATACCCTGAAGAGTTTCATTCCACATGATCTATACCAAACCCATAACTTCATTTCTAGCTGAAGGCTGTCTCTTCAGAAATTACTCAGTTTCTACTTCAAGTAAAAACTTTAATATTTTAATAGACATAAACTTACTACTTAATAAAAACTTTCCAATTTTCACTTTTTTTAAACACCTCTAGCATTATTCTATAACAATTCTGACCTTTTGTTCTAAAATAATATTCAGTACAAAGCCAGCATTTATTTTATGGACTGCCTGAAAGTTAAATCTCTTCTGAAATCCCTGAATTCCTACAGGACAACTCTAGAGAGCTCCTACATGAAAATCAGGTGTCTGTATTTTTTTCTTCACTGTGAAGAGCTGAAATTTATTACTGTTATTGCACATTTTGTCAGAACTGACATTTGTTATTTCAACAAGTTGAGATTTCTATGTCTTCAGTCTCTTCAAGAGTCTTCCAAATTATTTTTTCTACTCTCAGTTTAACCCTATTGTATTTGTCACCTTCGAGACTGCACCAGGAGTACTGTATCCAGTCTTCCCTGCACTAAGTATGTATAGATTGGAATCAGTCCAGAGAAGGGCCACCAAGATGTTTACAGGGCTACAGCACAAGACAGGAAAGACAGAGAACTACTGTTAGCTAGCTTGAAGTTAGAAAATTAAGGGGGTTGGTCTTGCCTTGGTTGTGGTTATATAGAAGGGAGAACTAGATTCTCCTGAAACATGCACAGCAAGAGACCAAGAGGCAACAGACACATGTTACAAGAAAATAATTTCTGATTCCTTATCAGGAAAAAATGTCTACATAATTAGGAACATGCTGCTCAGAAAGCCTGTGGAATATCTGTTCAATGGAGACAATCCCAACTCTACAGGACACAGCTCTAAGTGACATGATTCAACTCTGAAGTTTGAGTAGGATGCTGAACTAGATGACCTCCCAAGGTCCATTCAAAGATAATTAAGTCCATGAAATAATAAAACTCACTATTCTTTGGTTAACAAAGACACCCTGAAGTCCCATTTTTAAACATACTTTTTAAATTTGATCCACATTTTCACTTTATTTCTTCAATCTCCCAAACTTTTACCCATTTAGTGGCTACCTCTATAATTTACAGCAGGCAAGGAGTAAGGCAATGACTAATAATCACACTTCTCTGCAGGTTCAGGATATTTCACCCCATCTGTGAAGATCATATTCACTGCAGAATTGTCCAGGCTAAGTGTAATGACAGCTCTTCCAGCAATCACCAGCTGTAAGCATGAACACAGATGACAGCAGCATTTCTAGTGGGCTCCCAGATCTATATAAGGGCTTTGGCCATTCAATATTTCTGCTGGCAATGCTCAAGTGATATATTTGATTTCTCCCTGATCTCTTCAGAACACTTGCTATGTTTAGCCTTGTCTACCCTGTGTTACTGTGACAGTAACATGCTTGTCTTTTCAAATGTGTATCACCAGAAGGTCTCTACCACTGCATGTAGTGGCTTGAGCAGGAGTCACTAGGATGGAAACTCAGTGTGCTGGAAAGTTACCAGCTGTTACTACCTAGGGAACAGTGAAATACATCAGTTAAGATATGGGCATTTAGCATTAAAAATTATTTTCAAATTAGAATGAAAACAGATTTTGAAATACAGGCATTTCTCATTTAAAAAAAAATAAAATGAAGCAAACAACTTTTGACAAGCCCTAAAAGCAGCGTGTTTTCCTTGGAGATAAACACTGAGACAAAGCAAAAGTAGTCAAAGACATCAGGAACTGTCACTAACAAAAGCCTTCAAACCTGGTCTTCCTTACCTTTCCTCTAAAATGACAGTGGTGGTAGAAAACCAGCTATAAAAGATTTGAGCCTTTTATCAACTTACTCTTGAGCAGGTAATGTCTGAATTTCTACTCTCAACATACTTTTCGTTTCTGTGCAATATTAATGCACTCTCCATGAGTTCACTTGTGGATCACACATCTCCTATCTGAAACGTGTACGCGGCTTGAAGCTTTCTACTTTCACTCTAGAGTGTGTCTGATCCCTTAGTCAAATACAAGGTAAGAAACTGGAAGATTCTTTGGAAAAAAATCAAGGTGACATTTCCCACCTAAGCAATTACCTTAAATTTGCATGATTTCTGAATTTTATTGCTGCGATTAAAAATGAACATGAAGTTTTAAAATGGGAGTTTTAAAAAGAAACAGCAAATGCTGGAAGATCATTTTTAATATAAAAAAGAATGTTTTCAGTGAAGACTGTCAACTGTGTAGATCCGCAAGTGTGTGAAAACTCACTACTCTTCATTTTCATAGCATGTTTTTATACCAGCATTTCCTCATCCTAAGCAGACTCTCTCTGATCTTTATGTACCAAGAGGACAGACATAGAGGGATTTGATAAATCCCTAGCCAATTATGGGAAAATTGCACTTAAGGAACCGACCATTTGGCAGTCTTTTCCCCAAAAAAAGAGAATTAAAACTTAATGGACAGAAATATTTGTATAGACAGACGAGAAGAAGTCTCTCCAGTGGCACTCAGTGTGCTCAGGACTATCTAAAGTCTTTAAGATTGGTGACACAAATCCAGGCCAATTGCTTCTCTAGGATTCATCCAAGAGCACGTGGTAAGGTTTTGGCAGTGGGGGACTGTAGGACTGGCCTTCACTGGAAGAGACCAGACCAGGGGCTTCCCCACGGTGGGGATTATACTGAGGTCCTGCTGCCCTGTCCCAGTGGCTGGACATCGCTTACCAGTGGGAAGTTGAGAATAAATCTCCTTTGGTTTTGCTTTGCTTCTGTGTGTAGCCTTTGCCTTTTTTTATTAAACAGCCTTTATCTCAAACCAAGAATTTTTTGTCTTATTTTCTCCCCCTGTCCTGCCAGGGGTGGAGAGTGAGAGAACAGCTCGGTGGTCACCTGGCAGCCAGTCAGGGTCAACTCACCACAAATGGTAATCCAGCAATTAATATATAATGAACTATTAATTCTTTTTAAGGCTATTAAAGCTGCTGAGTGTTTCTTAAAAGACAGCTGGCCATACCTGACAATTTCAATTTCTCTAGATATGCCCAGCCAGTAACTAGAAAACTGGCAAACAGGACATTTCTCGGTAAACACATTGTACTCAGAGACAAATTTTCCCTATTCCCGTATGAAATCTTTTTATAATGGTAGCAATACTTACAAACAGCTATCAGGCATTTATTCTTTCAGACAAAAGGAATTTATGAGCCTACTTTGCAAAACTACAGTTTAATTTCACTTTTTTTACAGTTGTAATTGCCAGCTGTGGTGCTTCTTGAAACCAACAATGGGTTGAGCATTCTCCTTCGTGATAATTCAACATATTAAGCACAAACCGATCAGGAAATTCTCTCAGTGAATAATAGGTCAAAATAATGCAATGCACCTTAGCTCATATTCTGCTGATAGATTTAAAAGCAGTCTTTAGGAAAGGATAATGTTGTTTTGAAGATGAATCTACTTATAACAGACACCCTGTGACAAACAGCCTCTTTTCAGACCAGCAATTTATAAAGGCCAGGTAGAAGATGATATAAACTTAATGGAAGTTTGAAAACAACGGGACCAAAGGCAGTGCATCAATTTCTGAATCTCCAATAAAGACAGTAATGTCCTTAATAGTTTTTTAGAGCTCTGCCTCTCAGAGTTATAATGCTAAGTTATCCAGTTCATGCAGCTCCAATCTTTTCCAGTCTCACTTTTCTCCCCAGTGTGAGATTATGAAATCCATTTATCTTCACCTAGTAGAATACTGTAGCTACAGACACAAAATATGCTGCTATCAAGGAAACAAAGTGCAGTGGAAAGCCTTCCGATATATTTATTAACTGTTTAGTGTTTCTTTATTAGAGAAATAACATAAACTTAGCTTCTACAAAATCCCCAAAGGTTCACCTACAATCGACTGGAGCGTGTTATTGTAATGAACACCGTAAAAATCAAGTTTAGCTTCACCATGGGAAAAATATGATGAAGTCTGAACTTTTTATCTAACAGAGTGATACAAACCAAATCCTGATTCTCCAATAACACACCGCACGTCCACCCTACTCAATTTTGTCACATACATCCTAATAATCATGAGACATTAATAACCTCACGATTACCTTAGTCCAACTTCTTCCAGGGACACAAAGTTCCATCCACACAGACAAAGTAATGGGGCATAAATCTGAGGAAGAACTACTGCTGTTACTGCGATGCCAACATCTTCAACTGATACAAAAATTTTCATCAATATTACCATCTTAGTTAAAAATAGGTATGCTGCTTTCTGCTCCTAACCCTTCACATGGTTGCAAAACAAAAACCAAATCATGTCCAACTGGTAGCAAGCAAGTAGAATGAGCAGGGAACAAGGAACATGCTTAAATATCATATTGTGAAATATACACTAACATATCATCGAGTAACCTAAGAAACCTGTCTCAAAATAATTATCATGCAGACAGAAATAGTTGAATTCAATGAACACATGTATTCCTGTATACAGCTCAGCCAGCCTGCTGAGAACCATTGCCATCTTCTAAGATTCAAGCATTTCAAACCCCAGATGACCTGAACTGTTCAGACACACAGCTGTCAGTTATGCTTTGTGAAAAATGGACTCTTTCCCAGAATCTAGCAACCGTTTCAATTTTTGCTCTCAATTTTTATTCTTACTCTGTCAATTCAACAACTAAGAGAAACAAAATCCTCAAATTTCACATTAGAGTTCAATTTAATTAATAGTAGACTAAAAACTTTTTATAGAGAAGCCTGAGGTAAGCAAGTTACTTTAATTTTGAGGACCTTTGTATATAGCCTTAGTATTTATTTACATTACCATAACACACAAGATCTCCAGTTTTAACCTAAAATATCTTTGTTCTACCTATCATACAAATGCAAAAATCAGACTGGACCTCTGGTTTTTCCTATTTACTAACATTCTAAAGGAAAAGACAGAAGATATAAAGACCAGAGGAAAGAAACAAGCCATCAGTAATGACAGGATTGACAGTTCTTCTATTGTCAACATTTCAGTTCTCTCATCAAAGCAGACGAATGCTGGAAAATATTCAGATCTCCTTGCAGGTGTGTACTGTCAGAATTTCCGTACTGAATTAGAAGCATAAGCAAGACAGATCCTGCCTGCCTATCATGCTTAAAAGTGAAGATATTCAGAGCATGTGATCACTGGACAGGAGTAATCAACGGAGTGATGCTGAATAGAATAGATGAGAAAGTCAATGAGAAGGAAGGGCTACCTTGTTTTTCTTCTCTACCTTCTCCCTCCCTCTTCCTCTCTCAAGAGTCCTTGGATGAGAAGTAAAAGACAGGAAGTTGAGCATTGAAGAAAAAGGGTAAGCTAGAAAATAAGCAGAAATGCAAGGGTGAATCCAGAGAAAAGATGGGACTTGAGACAAGTGGCGGGAAACAGAATTGCTAAGAAACTTCTGCATCTGCCACAAAGCCATGTGAAGAGTGGGGAATACATGAATAAATAACTCAGTTCAAACATAGAAAATAAAAACCAACCTAATCTTCATGGGTACTATTTCAACTACCACTAGAGCACTCATATTCCTCAGAAAGATACAACCCAGACTGCCATTATCTAGCCTGACCTGTTACACTGTGTACATCATGGAATTCCCCAAATTATAAAATGTATATATATAAACTTTTCACCTACAAAAAGGACTCAAAAGCCTAGATTAGAAAGCTTCCATGAGTTTGCTCTAACATTTCTGGAAGTGTGGAAAAAAATTAGGCTAAGTAGTCTTCAGTAAAATGAAATACAGTTTTAACAATGTTTTCCTTTTCGAGTTCTCCGAGAGGAAATCAGCAAGAGACTATCATTAGCAATGTTGAGACAATTATGACAATTCCTGGAGGTGATAACCTTTTATAAACATCTAGGCACCTTCAAGAATCCCCTTCTCATACACACACAGGAACTGGGTAATCATGACAGATGCTGCAGTCATGCAGAAATTCAGCATCTGTCTCCAAACCCCCGTGGATATAATCTTCCTAATCAAAAGCAGAATTAATACTTTTGTGCAAATTTGCATTGTCACGTTTTCAACTGAATTGAGGAGGTACATAGTACAGAAACTTAAGTGTAGGGCAGAAAAACTGCAAAGATAGAGTTCATAAAATATTTGGCTAAAGTTCCCTTAATCCTTTTCCCTTTCCCTCAGTTGAACAGATGTATGAGTGCATGACTTTATGTTGACACAACTGTCTGGAATGGTCAAAAACCTGTATAGCAACTAAAGGATCTGGCCAGTAATACTTACAGGCTCTTACTCTTTTATTGATGCTCATTTACCAATTGCTTCCCGCATATACCATTGTCAGTGACACCAAAACCATTCAACTCTACTTGAAGTCTGCTTCAGTGTGCTTAATACATCTAAAAGTTCAGTTTACATTTCATAGCTCACTTATTTCAAAGCACTATATGTCAGCCTTGAAACTTTACTTGCTGAAATGAAAAACTGCCATGTCAGCATTTCATCATTTAATGGTTTGGTTTAATTTTCAAAATTAACTCATTTCAGACTTCTAATAATTATAGAAGTGGAAATATTAGTATTTTAAATAATTTATAATTGTGTTAAAGCAAAATTATTTGAAACAGACAAAATGTGTTTTATAGTTTTCTGTATTCCAGAAATTTTTACCTTTGTTTAGAATCAAAATAGCAAGTAAAAATAGAATGAAATTGTAAATAAATAAATGTAAACCCCTCTACATTTTTCTTCAGCTCTCCACAGATATACACCAGCAGATCTATGCTCTCACTTTTTTCTGGGTTACCATGGTTATCTATTTTATTTACTTATTTGAACAAGATATTAAAAAAGAAATGAATCAGAAAAATACATATTCTGCCACATCCTATAATTCCCTTCTTCATGGTAGCTTTAAAATATCAGTGCAGAAGGGCAGTACAATTCATACACCCCGGACTAAGTTAGGGATGTCATGTTATCGGGAGGGTCTATAATCAGAATTACCTACTCTGCTCTATTTTAGAGCCATACAGACAGTGATCAGCACTTACCAGTTAAAATGATTGAGCAATAATTTCTTAATTCTTGGACCCCTGACGGAGGCCAACAGTGCACAAGCAATGATAAGGCTTTTAATGCATGCAAATTTGCAAGGCATGATGCATTTAATAATCCCTCATCTGAGTAAGTTGTAAAGAAGCCAGCAGGAGGAATAATTAATTTACATTAATAGCTCTCAGTGTGGTTTGCTGTAGTGCCTCTGTTAAAAAAAATAATCTGGAGAGCTAAAAGTAAGAGTTCACTCTGCAACAGCTATTTGCATTCTGATTCTCTGAAAACCTGTAAGTGCATAATTAGATACCAAACACTTGGTACATTTAACAGAGAGCAAGATGTGCCAACAGCAAACTATAGTAACACAGCAATTTGCCAAACAGAGGCAAAAACTGCTTTTCACAGGCATTGAGTTTACAATTAGGGAATCATTTCAGAGTGAGTCCTCATTATCCTGCATGATGGCAACTGATGGATCATTCTCATAAAATGTCTTCTGAAGTAAAAGCGGTGATGGAATAATTGTATCACAACGTGATACGCCACGTTTAACTGCACGGAGTAACACAAAGCGACCTTAGCCACCCGAACTTTGTGACCTTTTAATACCACCTCGAAAACTAAAATAAGTAAGAAGAATTCTTACATGAAAACACGCTTAGCATCTACAACAGCTAAGATCTTTCAGTTTCAACAGTTTGGTCTCTAAATTTCATTTACTTTATATTCAGCTCCACCCTAACACTTGGTAGTCAGGACTTATATTTTCTCCTGATAAGTAAAAAAATATGATAAAGCAGAACCTATTTATAAATAGCAGTCCCACAGAAATAATCTCAAATAATTTTCTTTAATGCATCACTTTATTTTGAGCCAAAAAGAAATAAAAACAACATGCTTCTAATTTGTTCTACATTACTCACAGTTGCAGAGAGCTGAATTACATCTTCCTACCTAGGGTAAATATTATCTTAATGGGATACACCATTAAAGGGGAATCAGTGGGATGAAAGATGTGACAAGATAGGGTCACGGTTAGGTAGCTTGCTATCGAGGAAAAATTACTGCAAAGCATCCACACTAAAAGAAAAAGTAATGGTTACTTAATGTCACCTGGCTCATCTTTCATTTCCTTTATCTTGTCTAGAAAAATATGAAGAAAGGAAATAGGTGTCAGGAGTGCTAAAAGTCTCTCCGGATGGTGGGGAATGTTGAACATGCCTTTTTGGTTATATGGCAAAAACCATCTCAACAGCTGCATTCAGGTACCTACACAGGCATGCACACCCAGGAAGAGAGAGCTTTTTTTACATTGCTATGTACTTCATTATGCTCCTCTTCTACTGCAACCTCTTGGGTATGCTTTTCCTAATCCTGAGGGTAGCACTAGTAGCAAGGATGTTCAAGGGACAACGAACCAAGCTAATTAATGACCTCAGGGGAAGACAAACAAAACCCTTCTGGGTAGAGAAGTTTCATTTCAATCACACTTGCTAACCTGTTCTTAAACAGTGGGACTTTTTTTTTCCTTTTCTCCCTATGCTTTTTCAGGTTTTGATTTCATTACCAGTCACCTCTCCATCTTTCGGATGCTTCCCACTGCCCACTGCACATGACCTTTTGCAGAGGCAGAACAGTAATTCTCACACATTACCATGCTGTGTCTCAAGGTGCAGAAAGATCTCATTATCTGGTCCATACCAGTTTATAAATCCTGATTACTCATGTAATGATACGAGTGGAGCTTCCAAATGTGAGAGATCACGTCACAGGCCTTATATTCAAGTTTTATTTTGTTGTAGCATTCATTTCATCTGCTTTTTACTTCAAATTTTGCAAACGAGTGATTCAACCGCCTCTTCTCTCATAAGGCCACTGTACCACTTCAAGTGGAATATCACATATATTCTAAGATCGAGAATGTACCAATTCTTTCAAAAACCACCAAATATTTATGAAATATGAGCACAGGGATCATGGGAAGGTTTGGTGTGGGAGGGACCTTCAAAGATCATCTAAGCTGGGCAGAGACATCTCTCCTGAGACCTGCTGCCTACCACCCACTCCCTGCCACACCCCACAATACCTCACAGGTCTCATGTGCCTCTGGGCCAGAAGCAGTTGCTTCTGCTGAGGTGGCTTCCCCACATCAAGTTACCGTGCTGCAATTTAGGCTCTAAGGTGTTATCCTGAAGGAATGCTGTGGCTTTGTGGCAGCAAGAGAAAGAAACATTTTGAAGGGCAGCAGGGGGGGATTAGCCTTCATCTGCTAGAGGGTCCCTTATTTATTTATTTTTTTTATTAAGGAAAAAGCACCAGTGTCCTGGTTTGAGTTAGAACAGAACTAATCCTGTACAATACCTCACAATCATAGGCCCTCATATGGGACCGTAACCACCTTAATACCTCCAGGAGGTGCAACAGGACTGGACCAAGCCATCTAGGAGACTTCTACCATGAGTTAAAACCAAGGTCTTAGCATAGGTGGCAATAAGACATCACAGGCGACAATAAGACTAGATAATGGCACAGGTCTTCTTCAATCTAGACATTTCTTTCATTCTGTGATGATGTAAAAATACACTTGTCTGTGAACATACACATTTATATTCCTGGAAAACAGACTGAATGAAATAAACTATAAACTCACTATAAACTACTTTCTGAAAAGTTGAATTAAAAAAAAGCTAACACAAACATGGCTTATTACATTATATTAATACTCATTTCAGTTAGTATTGTTAACAGCTATTCTTACAGGCTTTATGAATTTTCATATCATACTAGAAAGGTTTAATGTAGAAGAAGTAATTACTGATTCTATCCCAATTATTCCATAAAGAATACTGGAAATTACTGTAGAGGATGCTGGTTGAGTGTTAAGCTATTGTAAACAGCCAGAGAAGGAGGATCTATAGCAGCTAAAAGTCAGCTAGGAGCACCCAACTAAGTGCAGTGAGTAGTAAAGTACAGGAAGAATCACCAATCACACCTATGAATTGATGAGTGGAGGGGTATCACTATAACCATACTTAGAAAACAAAAAATTGCATATTTTTTTAATTCCCTTGTAACATGAAAATCCTTTTCATATGGCTCAAGTTTCAATTCATAAAATGTAAGTTAGAGCTGTAGGCTTTGAAAGCCTACTAACCTAGCCTTATGCATGGCAAAGAAATTCAGAGTTTTGCCACGTACTATGGAGAAGGCATCCATATTTAAATGTCAAATAACACAGAGCGTGTTGCATCCTTAATTAAGTCATTCAAAGGCTAAACTACTCCCATTCTTATAGTATCTACATCTTTTCTGTTGTCTGAAGTTTTACTTTTACTCAGGGACCTTTCTCCCCCTTTTTCTTCTGGATTAGAAGTGCTCTCCTTACCATGGTATTAGAAGACCATCATCAATTCATCTCAGGCATATACAAGTTTAAGTTCCTTACTTCAACTCATGTTTCTGTAGGCCTTGACTAGTTCTTTTCTGCATAGATTTCTGCATGGTCACATTTTTCCTGAAGTAGATTTGCCATTAGACTAACCATCTCTCTAGCACAAGATACACATACAGTTCTTCTAAATTGCAACTTACTTTTCTTGCAGATTGATAAATTACTGTATAGGACAACAAACGCTTTGTAAATATTCATTTACAAATGCAGTAAGAAATCAAAGTAAGATAATTAGATTCAAATGCCTTGTGGTATGATAAAAAGAAAAAATAAATTATCATTTTAAAAAGTTGGGTTTGCAACACATCTAAACTACAGAACGGTACCAAAAGCCACACCCTACTGGCATTTTATAATGGAATAACTGATAAGGAGATTCTGTAGAAGACAATAAAATTTCAGTTCTCTAGTCTATGATGGCTAAGAGACTATAATTGCTTTGTGTGTTTACCTCAGCATTAAATATTAAATGCAGAAATAAGGACATGAACTGAATTTATAGCAAGAGACAAAGAAACAAAATATATTCTAATCATTTGGTTTTCTTTTACCATGCAAACAACTAAAACTCTAATTCTACAAATACAGCACTAGACATTTTGCTGAAGTAAATCACATGCTTGTACGTGGATGAAACAGCACCATCATCCTTCCTCTGTTGCCTCAGAAGAAACACTGTTCTCAGGCAAGACTTAGAAAGTTAAGCTTATATAAACAGCACTCAAGTGAAATCCTGTCTTTTACTGTAAGAAAGCTGAAGGCCCAGCATTCTCAGAGGCAAGGTGCAGATCACTGACCTTACTCCCTGCCTCACTGTGTTACAGCTTGGAATTGGCACCTGAAGGCCTAACCTAAAATACAATAACAATTATTGTCAAAGATTAATCCTTAATCCTTGAGGCTTATTCACAAGACAGGACACTGCTGTTCTCCAACGTTTTTGTACCAACAGACAAACTCCAGAGATGAAGTCGAAGCCTTGCAGATGGTTTGGGAAGGAATGGGGGAGATGTTCATGGTTTCTTATATGCAGATGGAGAATAAAGTAACATTTGTAGGTGAGCCCAAGGCAAGTCACTACACTAATTTACCAGCATTAGGTGGAATAGATGTTATAGTATTGGGATAGAAGAGCAAATTGGGAAGTAACAGACAAAAAGAAAATAACAGACAAAAAGAAAAAAAGGTGTTGGTCTTTTTTAATTTGGGTTTGTTTTTTTTAAATAGGTTAACATATCGTAACCAAGTATCATGACTTTGAAGATAATTTAACAAAAAAGTTGCTCCTATACAACTCAAAACTTTTAGGTAAATTTTTTGTATGATGAAACCAAACTCTAAAACCTGATTTGACTTCCAAAGCAGGAAAATACAATCCAGATGAAAATGACAAAATGCAGAACCTTCCATCCCTCTACCTCTGTAAATCAAAGGCACTGAGTGCATTGCAGTCATCCTGAAAAGCCCGGTCAAAACTGCCACTGCTCCTTGTAGTGACTCCTACCAGCTCAGGTGATGAGTCACTGCCTGTGGAAATGTACCTCTCTATTCAAATGCCATCAAATATATGGCAACTGCAGGTTCAGTCATGGAAAAGTCATATTAGTTAAGCAGTTGCTAGGGTCGCCTCAGGATCTGACCCAGAGCCCAGTGAAGGCAGTCGCTGATTTCCAAAGGCTTTGGATTTAACTCACTGAAGAGACTGAAGTGTATATACTATTACGCCAGGTAACCATAAGGAAAGGTTAGAGAATATTTATTTCTACCACTGAATAAAATAAACCAGGGGTAAAAATATATCAGAAGTAACTTTAGCAGACATTTGTTAGGCTTTCTATTTGTAATCAAATTCATTTCCAGTTTGTATAAAAAAATTGTGGCTACCTTATTTGATTATAGCCTATTAGCACACAACTTCAGTTTCACTTGGGAATTCTTCTCAAGAAAAATAATGGACCATTTTTCAGACAAGCACAATAGAATCAACTAAGATTAAAAACTGAAATAGAAGATATACCCTTCTCTTCCATCTTTTGAAGTGTTCTCAAAACCTTTCCTGTCATATTGATGATCCACTTAAACTTTTCCATCTCGATCTGATTGCTTTGTTCACACTGCTTCAGAGATTAGCCTGAAAAAAAGATGGTTTAGCCATACTGTTCAGCAAATGCCAAGAGCTCATCTTCATAATATCAGTGCTATGTGATTACTTCCTTACACTGTATTTGCACAAATACAGGATTATGCAGCCTACTACAAAATCCACTTATTTCACTATTACCAAAGGGAATTTTATTGTCTTAAGAACTGACATGCATTTTTATCAGTTGAGTTTACTAAAAAAAACAGTTGGAAAGAGAAGATGTCCCTATTCCATTCTCACAGCAGATGTAATTAATCATAAATCTCAGGGCAGATGGAATTGTTGTTCAGGCTTGGAAATCTCTGCAAGACTTCCAAGACCACTGCATTTGCTGTTTTGTGATACTGCAAAACAAACAACAATTGCTTGGTGTTCAATTTTCATGTTTATGTTTATACATCTATTCTTCACTCAGTCTTTTCTGTTTTTCTTGATATTTGGCTAAAAGGACAAGTTTGACTAGGATTAAGGCAGCTGTGTTTTGAGCATTGCCAATTGTCTTCAGTTTGAAGTACTTAGACTCAATCCCCTACTGTACTGCTAGTCCACCATAAATACCAGGGATAGCTGGCTATCATCGTTCCTCCTTTATAATTTTCTTTTTTTTTTGTTTTATAACCATATTTCTCTTTCTATCTGCCTGCAGGATGTGTGTCTGTGTGGCATGCCCTAGGTGTTCCTGTGCTGGCAGGGGCATTGGACTCGATCTCCAGAGGTCCCTTCCAACCCCTACCATTCTATGATTCTGTGATTCCTCCTCATGTAGGCTGAACAGGTATTTTTAGTTGGAATAAATAGTGAGGCAGATTTCTTTATTATCCCCACTAAATGCACTGTCTTCATGCTGAGGCGTGGTCTTGGGCATATGAACTTGTTTCTTTTAGGTGATTATGTCACCAAACAGGCAACAAGACAAATATGTCTAAAAAGCATCAATAAAACATTTATTCTTCCAAGAAAGCTCCCAGTTTTCTCCAAAGACAATGAACCAGTTTCATAGCATACAGCACATCCTGATAGAGAGTCACGACTTCAATACTACGCTGTACTAAGCATTTGGCAAAACTATTTATGTCTAATGAACCTACCCTGTAAATGAAGATGAAATTTTTTAAGCTCTTCCATACTTTTCCAAAAAGCATATTCTCATAACAGCTAATCAGTAAATGTATAAATGTACAGACCCTTTTATCAAGAGTTCAGGTTAAACTCTTAATGAAAATAAAGTTGCATTAGGTTTTACAATTTCTTTCAACGATACCTTCTTGTGACACTCTGAAGTGTTAGCCTAATTAGGTCATAATTTTGATGTTTCATTAGGTGACTTGCTATTCAAAAGGGATACACAATTTTGACAAGAGTCAAAAATTTTGAGAGTAAAATGATTTATTTTGGAATCTGTATTTGGGTTACAGATTTTAATTCTTAATGATGTAAGGCACGGCCAAAGGGCATTTCAAGTGTAGCTAAACCAGCTCCTATTAGGTGGGACATAGCTATACCAGTCTCAGCATTCTCTTAAAGGTGCTTATTTTTTCACTATTCATCATGTAGACACAGTAATCCTGGTCCCATGTATCATCAATACACAGGTAACAGTCCAATACCTTATGTCTTGCTTAAAACGTGGTTCTTCCTTGAATTATTTTTATTTGAGAGGTAGTGTAACTGTCTACCTGTACAACAATGGTAAAAACTATTCTCATACATGACTCATGCCTTCTTGATGTCATTTTGGTGTCATGTAATAGGAAAAAGCGGGTTTATCATTTTAAAAAACTTTATATGTGCAGTGTGCAGAGTATGACCAGATCACTTTTCCAAGGTTCTGCATTAAGAGCAAGATGTCTTCTAATTTGTCTACAATTTTTAGAAATTTAATTCTGTTGGAAAAAGAATAAATCATAACCAAATTGAATAGTCCCCTGAATTCTGTAACACCAGTCAACTGAACAGGGAGAAGTAAATTTCCCTAATAAATCCATTTGCCTTATTAGCTTAGGTGGAAAAAAATGAACTGGAGCTATTCACATCTTTTCAAAATTCTTAAAAGGAAGACCAATGTCTATATAATCTTTTCAAAGTTCAACAAATGAAATACCCTTAGCACATATTTCAGTCTTGTAAAGCAATACTAAGAAAAATTTGTAAAAGTAGTTTGAGCTTATTCTGGCTCACTTCTTCACACAAATACCAGTCCTCATCCAGATATAGGCAGAGTGTAACACTAAAGTTATGGATATTGTTGCTACCATTGCACACTCTGAAGCTGTTTTACCAAATCATTTAAAGTACCACAAGCAAAGGAAGGCTGTACGCAGTAGTAACAAGGACTCCTGAGCTGCTGAAACCTTACACAGGCCATTCAGATTACATTATACAGGAATTAATTTATTCTTTGTAATGTAGGAAAAGGAAACACAGAAAAATCAAGATACTGCCTCAACACAACTCCAAACTTGATTAGAAACAATATGCATGAAGACAAAATAATAAACTCCCCTTTTTAAGCATGAAGTGTGCAGACAATACAGATGTGAAGAGTGCTGGTTGTGAAGGAGGTCACTGAGGCTAAAGACCACAGTGGTATTACATGATCTAGGAGACTATGAACATAAATGAATAGCCTACCCAAATTCACAGCAGGAAACTGGGAAGAAAACCTGTTTCCAAGTCACCAGGAGTATCTAACGTTTATTAATTGACTGTATACCTCACCAGAGGAAACAAAGCAAGAAAATATCTTGCAACAGTACAAAGATGCCAGCCTTCAGACTCTACAGAAAAGGTGGGGCTTTGCTCCCACTGTTACCAAAAACTAGTAATATAGAAAAGGACACAAACACAATTTCTTTTTTAAAAATGGTAATTCCATGACATTCATTGAGATCAGTGTGCAACACTGTGAAATGTTTACATTCCTTTCCATATGAGAAATATTCTTCAACCAAAATTAGTTTCAGCTTTCATTTCATGCTTTCTCTGAGATATCACCCAGCCAACTAGTGCTTTCTAAAGTTGCACATTTTTTATTTAGTAGTATTACTACTTCATAATTAGTCATATGCAAATGCCATAAAGTCAGTAATGCAACCATAATGATTTCTCTATCAAGAAACTTGGCACTTGAGGACTTGGCATTCCTCACTTTTCCATCACGTTAGAAAAGCACACGTGTGCATTTCTTAAAGCATGCAAATGACTATCTGGGGTTCATCTGCTGCATTACTGTATATATGTTCTAAGATCAGCAATAAGAGATCAACTTGAGATAAAACTTAGGTAATAAGATAATTTTAAATCTATCTCATTCTACTGGTCAGCAACACAACCAGTGTTTGGTTTCCACAACCAGTTGAAAAAAACCCTGCTAACAAAATCAAATGCGCGCAGTTTTTAAATTTCAGATACAAATACACATTTTGAATTAGGAACATCCACTTCATATTTTACCTGTCATGACAGCAGCTTGCTGAGGGGCCGAGTCTGTGCTTAAAGAAAGGCGACCACCTTTGGCCAGTCTGTCACAGAAGAGGGTGATGTTCTTCTTCAGTCTGCTAGTATCTTTGGGCATGCACAACTGGCTGCTGAGAGTCAGGGCCTGTTCCTTAGAGCTCTTTGACAAACAAGTTCTTAACAAGTAAGAAACAGCAGCATCCACAGTTTCTTCCCAGCCCTGAATACCAGAAAAGGAAATAAAAGAAAATGAGGTGTAGTATGATATAGCATATTAAAAACAAAGCAACAAATCATATTGATACATAAGGTATAATTTGGGAGTTAACAAGTGTCATGAACACACAGTTCTTTAGCTTGTACAAGCAAGAAAAAATTAAAATCTTTTCCCAGCAATGACAGAGAAATATAATTTCACTAATAATAATATATGGGCAGTATTTGACATAACAGTTTAATTCAGTAGTTCTATCGATAACTGATATCAGTGCTCTGATGAACCAGGACTTACATTTCTGACAGAGTAGCATGAAGCTGTAAATGTTTGAGACCAGCAGCTTAGTGATCCGTTCAGGTAAAACAAGCAGCTATCTATGGAAAAGTTTGTATAGCATGTGTACATAACTGTATAAGTACAGTGTTTAATCCTTCAAATGACACTAAGTAAAAGCAAGTGAGTTTCTTTTCACTAGGCACCTTGAAAAGTATTCTTACATCAGATTCAGGTCTGTAATCTGTCCTGTGTTTTTCAGTGACACAAACCAACCAGAGATGAATCTTCAAGTAAGATTCCTGGCTTGCAGAAGTCTTACTATGAGTGACAAAGTAGTGAGGTTTTTGCGTGGAAAATCTAATACATGACACCTTTCTCATTTATTCAGTGTGCAATCCAGACTCTTCTTGCTGCAATTACACTCTATGATGAGACCATGTGATTAATCCAAAGTATCTACAACTAACGAGCCTGCAAGTTCATCACAAAGCCTGCTCAGAATTAGTGCCTGGACTTATTTTGGCAACAGTTTTCATTGACCTGAGAGGTTTTGAGGCTACAGTCTGGAATCACCCAACTCTATCTGCTGCTACACTAACAGAAGGTAACACCAAGGTAGCTCTTTAGATGATGATTACTCAAGAACAAAAAGAAAACTCAATCCATTTATAGATTTCAAGCTCTATCTCATGATGAGTTCGTTCTACTTGATTGAAAATGCTCAGCAAAATCACCTACCTTTCCAAATGTCCACGGCTGGGTAAATGTAACATTTTAAATAATAACCGTGTCAACCCTGAGTCCACTGTCAAACAAGTAATGCTTATACATTTATTTCATTAGATAGATACGACTTTTGTGAAGGTTAGGGTACTAGATCAACAAGATCTTCCTGACCTTGTCACTTCCTAAGAACCTGTCCAGGACAGATGCTTACTAGTGGCCAAGTATGTCAGTGAGACCACACAGGGTCACATGTACTTGGACCCCGGTCCAAACATACACAATCCTTAACACCTGAAAATACACTATGTGTATAAAACAGTCACATTTGCAGAGGAACAGAATCAACCAGTGGGGTTTTCTTAGTCAGTGTTTGCTTTCCTGACTTCAGAACTGTGACAACATCAATCTACTGTCTTAACTGGATTCCCCAGCACCCAAAAACCATGTAAATGAGACAAATCTTGCCAGGCAATCAACGCTGTGATAGCTGCACATTTTCCAGACAGTTCTACAAAGATTCCACTGGAATGTAATCCACCCACTGACCTGTGATGGTGACAGGAAATAATCCATTCCACAGACAATTTAAAGAGGTTAATGGGCTGGTAAATACTGTCTACATTCCTACACAGTTAAAACACAGTGAAACTTAATATGTACAAAGCATCAAAACCAGTCAAGTCAGGCACTCTTAATTATACTACAAATCATGAAAAATAAGACCACATAAACATAAGAACCTGATTGTCACTAAAAGACAAAGAAACACATGGTTAACTGGTGTCAGCACACAGTAGCTGAGAGGCAGGCCAATACATCCCTCCAATTAAGTTATAAAAATGCAGACAAAAGGAGCATTGAAATGAGAAGACTGAAATACAAACTAACAGAAGTCACAAAATTAGAAGTGGCTAGTATTCTGTCCTTGGCTCACACAGGGATGTTTTACTTTCTGCCATAGCCTTAACATTTTCCAACCCTTGTCCCTGTATTCAATTTCCATATAAAACTGGCTTCTCAATAGACCAGAAAACTATCTTCTCTGATTCAAGGACTGTTGACCTAGTACGTCCAGTCAAATCCAAAGCAGCCTTTTTCATTAGTGAAAGAGTACAAAAAAAGCTACCTTTACATTAATAAAAAATCTTGATGGAAATCTGCTGAGGTGATTTTATACAATTAAGAATTAATGGCCACAAATAAGACCGTATTTGTCAGAAATTTTTATTGGTGCAATGGGAGAATTCAAGGAACAAGAAAAATTCTTCACCTCTAACATGCTGAAAATTATTCTAGTCCATAGCCCACACTGAAGAACGATTCTAGTCATAACTGAACAATTCACTAATGGCTTTCTGCATATTCAAAGTCTGAAAGGAACACCTTCAAGAGAACTCTGCAAAAGCTGTTAGTAATTCTGATAAGATCCTTCTCTAAATAGGATTAAGATCTTTGGATGCAATCTCGAGGCTCTATGACTGCATTGCTGCTCAAGAAACAAGTCACTTTGCCCATGGAAAGCTTTTATTTCTCATTTAGTTTATAAAATATGAAATGAGAACACAATTTGACTCAAATACTAGCTATGGTTACATGAATTTTTAGGCAATATAAAAAGCCCATATTAAAAAATGTACAAAATGTTCTCGATAGGGAACAGACTTGGAGATGTGAGCAGAAAGAAATGGCTCCTGTAAGAGCTTAGAAATATTGTAGGACTGAGGATATTCCTGGGAAAGGGTGGACAACGTGGAAAGGGGGTGGTGGGGTGGGGAAAAGTCATTGGGGAGGTAAGTTTAAGACCAACTGGTTTATAGAATTTAGAGAACTCTAGGTATTGTGGAAAATTTAGTTAGTGAGCTACAACTAAACAGAGGTTCAGAAGGCTGTGTTCCATCATGATGATGGCATCTGTCATTCAACATTTCAATACAGTTTTCAAGTCCAAGTCAGAAGAAAGTCCTGTTCACAGAAACAAATTACGATTATTAGCAGCTGTAGGGTTTTGTGTATTAATGGAACAAGTGATAACACAAATAGAGTGCAGAAACCATAAGAAAGCAGAATTCCTTCAGGTGGGGATCATAGTCACAGTATTTGTACAGTCGCCTAACTCTTCCATGCTTTTGAGTTTAGTAATCTACTTTCAGGAAAGTACATGCTTCACCAAAATGTGATGTATCAGGATGACTACAGATGGTGGTTTTATTAGCTCTTCTATTAAAATTTAATTACTCTCTGATTATTGTAGTCAGATTTCTACATGGGCTGTGTCCTTTAGGATCAGATGTCTTTCATTTGCACAGAGACACTTTTAAAATTAGGTCAGAATTAGACTAAAATTAGTTCAGTAGCTTTCTTCTTGACAAGAAATTTATCTATATCACCTGACCCAGCTTTCAAATGCTCTCATATCTCAAAGCCAAGCCATACAGCATGTGTCCTAACACTTGATTTTTATCTTGTTGTTTCTGGACAACAGTGAAAATTACTAAGAACTTTAAGGCAGAGGGGGTGAGAAGTGGAGAAGAGGGATGTTTTTCAACAGACAAATTCTAACTATTTAATTGCACAGTTATTCCTCTAGTAGTGCTTGCTTGTTGTAATACAAATACGTCCTGTCTGGAATCATAACAGTTCACACACATCACAGGTTTCTGTGGAAGCCATTCCTGAATTTTTGACCTTTTGTCATCTTCATTTTCTTTTTTAAACTTGACTTCTTACAACCATTGATCCCTTTTTGGGAACTGATGAAAGAAACTCTTGTATGCACTACATGAATTGAGTGGTTTCACTGCTTTGTTGCCAGCTTCAGAGGTCTGTTGTTTAGCTTTTTAGCACTGAAATGAGCTAACAGTTCATCTTCCTGTTCCACAGGAATTTTTCACCAGTTAGCTAGGAAAAATGTCGTGCTGTTTTGGATTGTTTCTCATTGAAACACAACAGAAGTCGTGCATCTTGCTGAAGAACACTATATATCCAACAGTAGGTCTGCCATACATGAGGTCTGTAACTTCAGGGAGGTTCAGTTAGGTAAGTTTTGACATGGGGAAGAAGAATCAGACCTTGTTATATTTGGTCTGAAAAAGAAGAAATCATATGCTAAAAAAAGCTTCTTAAGACATGTCATTGCATATCAGCCCCTATTTTATTTTCATAACCAGTGATATACTTGGGGAGGAACTTTTATTCTCTTACTACAGTATTCTTTATTAGGTTACCAATATAAGATGCTATGAAAGCCTGATAAATGAGCTTGTGTTTCCAAAAGCTGAAAATATGGCATTGTGACATTGACAGTCAGTCAAGTATTTTAGTTCTGAAAAAAACACTACTTGACAAGAACTTTGTACCTTAGATCTACTCAACACTAACTTTAAATTCAACTTTGTTGCTTCAAATTGTGGAATTTCTATTCTCCACAAATGCCCAGGTGAAGACTATGAAGATAGTGGCAAACTGGACTTGCATGTTTACTTTGATAGCCAATTCTCAAGCTTGTGCTGGAATTGGGTTTTTTTCCTCAAGACAGTAGCTTGGGAAAAAGATCATTAACTTCTCCATTGTTTTTACAGCCTTGTCTTATGACTACTTTTACTTTAGGGATATGAAACCCATATACTTGCTATATTAAACCCGGGCTTCATTGAAAAAGCCAAGAGAAGATGGTGGAAATAAGTAATGCCATCTTTACGCTCCTTGAATTTGAACTGGGCTGTCCTCCTGTAAAGTGAGTCAACCACCACCTGAGCGGGTACGAGACAACACAGGTAAATCAGTCATTCTCACTCGAGGAATTAAGACAAAGCAATTTAACACTGAGCAAAAAGATAAACTTCCATTTGAAGAAATGACTACTTGGAAAATCAGGGTAAAAAAGTCAATGAGGATTTTCTGGGATCTTTTAACAAGATGAAAGATTCACATGACATCATCTCACACTACCTAGCAAAATCTTTCTAAATTCCAGTAGACAGACACCACAATGTGTGAACAACAGGAACAGTTTATCTAATAATGACCAAAAGATTCCTATGTTATCATTGCAATTTAGAACCAAGAACAACCATGAACAACTTCAGAACCAAAAGCAGCAATACCACAACTGGTTACACACACAGACATATGCACACAGACTCCTCAAGGACAAAGACCTGATTGTTTGATGATGAGATCTTGAAATACTCTCTCAGAAACATTTCTGTCAGATCTGAGGGAAATGATGAATTTAGCTGCATATCATTAAGCCACATGTTCAATGTAAGTAGAAAGATTCATAAAATTATTGACAGTATCTCTATCTTATTCTCTTAGAAAAGGTAATGATACATGGTTGGTTTTTTTAGTCACAGAGCATTACAGCATTTAGAATAAAGTATCATAGCTTTTAACTGATGTGAGACAATCAGAAAATAAAACCAAGTAAATAAGAAACTTTTCAGTCTATGAACCCTGTCCTATTATGTAATATACTGGCCATATACTAATGATGCTGATACGGGTTTGTAATCAATCATAAATCACATTGTATTTCTCAAACACTAGTTCTTTTCAGTGCATAGCAAAATTCTATAGATCTTTCAATTAGGACACAATATTAAGGGAATTCTCCACTGACAATCAGCTACTTTAAAAGAAAGAACCCAAAAGGAAGAGTCACTGATTATGTTGAGCATTAAGACATTTTGGTGAAGCAGATTGTCATAATCACTGTAACGCATCACTCTTGTCATTAAACAGTTTAGATGACAACTGACCTGAACTCCTGGTATGCACCACATATTCAGTAATTGCTACTGCACTAAAATATTTTAGCTTCTCTTTGTACCCGAATGAGATAGATTACCCTAACAAAAGGCAAGTTTAGAGGTCCACATCATGATATTACATAGAGAAAGATGTCTGGTAACAGAAGCTTATTTTATCTATCAAAGAGTGCACCTCCTGGAACAACTGCAACACTTTGTAGGACATCCAAATTAGTTTTAAAGGAGGCAATACATGCTGGAGGCTAACCACTCACAGCAGAACATCATTCTGCCTTGACTAATTTACACCAAGAAATCAGATCCCTGAGTAGGCTTCTCCTCACGACAGACAGACTCCTGAAGATTAACTTCAGCATCTCTAATACTGTCAGAGTAAATAAGGTGATAGGTCAAGTGAAATACAAAATTAATTCTCAAAACCTTTTAAAAAAATGCATCTACTGAACAGCTATGTCAGATTCTGAAATCTGAATGCTTGTTCTGAGCATGACCCAAGTTCCAGGGGATAAAATTAAACAATAGAGGGCTACAATGATTCTTACTGTCCTTAAAGCTTTCACAATTCATAACACACATCAAACCTTGTTTCTGCGTGACTTTGTTTCAGTTAATTTCATGCCATCTCGAAGAAAAGGATGAAGTTATTTTTGAAGAGCAGTGTTATTCCCAACAAGTGAGCCTTTTAGAAAACTTAAGAGTTTACGTCCCCTTCTCAACAGCCACTGCAAAAACTGCAAATGACAAAAACATTTGAAAATACAGATGGGCACAGCTGCTTCTGGTAGTTCTTTGAAGTGGGAAGCATGAAATAAAGATATATCATGGATTTTCATTAATACACAACAGGTTTAAACAGACCACGCTAAACCTTTCTTTCTCAGACCAACACAATACTGTCACTTTTCTGGTCTACCCACAACATTCACTGTGAAGAATCACATGAATTCAGCTACAACTGAAGATCACTAGAGTGTTGTGTAACTTGCCTCTAACTTGTTATGTCTGACATAACCCACTGTCTTCTCGGTGAATAAAATTAACTGCAGGAAGAGAATGATTCACAAACATTTAAAAGAATTGTGATAGTTCTTAAAGCAGTGGTGAGACCACTACACCTTGCTCTTCAAATTCCCTCCTTCCCCAAATAACTTACCACAAACATTTGAATCTTTCATTTCTAGATATTATAAAATTGACAAGTAATTAAGCAGTTTGAAACCCTGCTTTTAAAGGATCACAAATAATAGTAAAGTAGAAATGGTTACACATCAATTTGCTGAAAGTCAGTGGCTTTCCAACCATGTGTGCCTGTCTCCACCTACTCTGGCTGTCTCTGGTTACTCCTGTCCTCTTGAAAGCAGACTAGAAAGCAGAGTGCTGAGCAAAAGAGTGTAACTTCCATATCCAAATACAAAATCAAAGAATGCTTGAATACTTGAACCTGAGTAAACAACATTGACAGGATCCAGGCACCACTACTCCATTTCTAACATCTCTAATCATAGTGGACCTTACCTGACCAGGGAGGAGTGGGACTCTCATTTCTACACCTTCGTCCTTCCCTCACTTGACAACCTTACGTTGCCTTGAACTAAAACTAAACTTCAGACCGAAAATGATCTTTTTTTTACTGAAAAATGGTGGTTTAGGAGAGACTCAAAGTTCCTTCCTTTTATTTTGGTGATTAAAGGTTTAAAACCCACTGGCTTCCCCACGCACACACTTTTACTGGACTTAAGATGCTTGACCATACCAAAAAAGCCTTTCTAAATGGTTCCGTTGCATGGCCTTGATGCAAACAGGAGGAAGAACTGTTGAACAGTTTTGATTTTTGAAAAAATGGCTGTCAACATCATTTAAGGGAAAGTATTTTTGCCCGGATAGAAAAACAGCAACTATTTTCATGTGTTCCTCCCTCTATTTTAAGCTGTATTATTCATCTTGTTTCTAGAAAGAAGGGTGTACATGTGTGTGTGTGTAAATAAATGTATCTGCTATAAACCTGTCTATTCACAGAAATAAAGAATACAAGCATATGGAAAACTGGTTCCAAGTTACTAGTTGTCACTGCTTAGTGCCTGTGAGGTGTTTTTTTTTTTCCTGAAGAAATTCAAAAAGTATTTACAAAATACCAAATGATAACTTATACTGGCCTATGGCAAACAATAAAATAAAATATTTCAGCCTATTTTAAAATATTTTAGTCTGCTACACAATTGGAGCTTTGCATTTAAAAAGTGGTTCAGATGGCAGAGGCTAGAAAAGACAAAACTAATTCCAAATGCATTCTACTGTAATTATGACCTAGGCTGGATTACAGCCTATCTAATTACAAGAATTAGTGAGAAGTGACAATTTCCAATAAATTGGAAGAGTTAGGGCTCATAAAAGTTACTCTTGCCAAAGATGTAATTATTAGCTCAAAGCTTCAGAATTATTAACATTAATGGAAAATTTCAGGAAATAGTTGGCCACTGTCAGTCTTGACAGAATTAAGCCTCCTGGAATTACAGAAATAACCTAATCTTTAATCTTGAGAAATTTCACTCAGTAAGGATTCTTTTCACAAAAGGGTATTTTTTACAGTATTCAAGAACTCTACAGTAAAACCCATCTGCTATCAGGCATAAAACCTAGTCTTTCCCAAGTGATTGATCTTTTTTTTTTTCTGTCGCTTTACGTTCAGATAGTCACTTACAGAAAGCACAGACACTTTTGATAGTAACTCCTATGGCTCTTCCTAGGCAGTTCATTATTTTCTTCTGACACTATCTCTTCTTCATCACTGCCTTAAAATATATTTTTCTCCTTTATCTAATCAGCACTGTAAAGTAGTAAATTTATAGTCACTAACTTAAGTTAATTACACTAGATCACAGAGTCACTTAAAAATATACATTTCACCCCCAGGCATTTTCTTCTTCCAAATTACAACTTCAATAAAAAATTAAGATCGAATACAGACATTTAGCCAGTTGGTATGATTCCAAACATAAATAAAAGGAGATTAAAATGTACTTCCTCGATGACAGCTTACAGTTGTTACTACGAACTACAGTATCAGAAATGGGACTGTAACATGAAAGGGATGGTTCTGAGCAATGAAGCACCATTTATTTGGTAATATCAGGAGAACTACAAAAATACTTATTCTCTAGTAAAGTTACTAATGGTGAATATGCTGCTGAGGGCTCTCCATCAGTACTGAAGTCAGAATGTTAGTATTGACAGACATTTTTTCCCTTTGTGATCTCAGACAAAGAAAGCATTAATAGCTTAATGAGGAGACACATGAGCCACCAGTCAACCCAGACGCCATGCAACCACTCTATCAAATCCATCTCATGGAGCACGAACCCTTTGAACCCTCCACAAATTTGCTCTTTTCTCAAAAGGATTTCCTACTGCAAACATAAACTCTAACACAAACTCAGCATGTTTAAAATATCTTTTTCCATCCAGGTAAGTCACTGTAATCACTGAAAAACACCCCTTAAAATGTTCCCTGGTTTTGTCATTTTTCAGTCTTTATAGTACTTCAAATTGTTGTCAGTCCCTGTTGCAAGTTAATAACAAATACATCTGTCTTGAAGAACTCTTCTGAAAATAAGTGAATTGCAGGATAAAATCTGACACATAATGAATATTATTATGGTGATCATGGATTCTTTTGCCTCCAAAAGCACTTTAAAATAGTTTTCTACCATATATTTCAACAGAGAGCAAAACATAAGGCTCAAAACCCATATAAGTTTTAAAGCTTGCATGGAGCTGTAACACTATGCTCTGAAATAGTGACAATATATACTTTGGCATTTTGAATACAAGTTCAAGTTTTGTCCCACAGTAGCAGGGAGATCTCATTCAATTTTTGGTGCTACACTTCTCAGACTACGCAGAATTCATGAAAGAATCACTGAAAAAGAGGAATACCCTTTTATTTCCAGTACCAAAAAAGAGCAACCCTAGGCAGTTCCATCAAAGCACTACTACTTAGGGGTAGCTAGAAGCTTACCGCTGGAAGAGTAGCAGATACTTGGCAAGTTTGAAGTATTACTTTCACTGTATCTTTACAGAAAAGAAAAATCAATTTTTACACGTTCTTAAAGAAAAGTCTGCAGCAACAGAAACCACTTAGCATTCTGAGAAAAAAAAAATAATGACAATGGGAACCCAAAATAGCACTTCTGCATTTGCTATAAATAACTGAAATGATTGACAGATCTAGAAAACAAGATGAGATCTGTTCTAAATGGTATGAGAATAATGTTGATGTTATGGTCAGAGAAGCATTTCTTTTTATGGTAACAGTATATTCTAAACATTTCTCTTTTACTAAAACAACCTACTTTCATAGTTTAATGCTCACAAGGCAGAAAATGTTCTGGAGACACAGACTCCATCCAAACTGTCTTCTAACACATTCTCTCCAAATAAAAATACAACAAACCATTCTGCAGAATTGTTTGAAGAGTAAAAGAAAATTCTTCAGAGTACTTTGTTTCACCAGTGTTCCACTAAACTGCTTGTGAGGAAATCTGAACACTCGTTAGGAGCTTCTGTCTGTAAATAGCATCAGTAGGGCAGAAGATTACCCCCTTCCCTGCCTAAACTTCTCCTTAAATTACATTCAAATTTCTATGGTACCACAATAACTTAACATGGCACACATTTCAGTATTTTGTAAAGGTTTCCTTTCCATTTCCACCTCCAGTTACTGTTTACATTTTAAAAGCTGACTGCTCTGCAGGATGCAGATACTTACAGTGTCTGTGTGAGGTCTGAGAGCTTTAAGAAGGGATATTGTTGACTACTATATCAAAGCCACATTGAGATATATCCTGAAGTGAAATCCTGTATTATAGGATACGCAACAGATTTCCCCATGTTTTATTAGAGTATCTGTCAAAGCAATGCAATTCCTGCTGGCAAAATAAAAGTGAGTCATGCAAGAAAATGCTTGTTTCAGCTTTTCATGAGATTCATACGAACTCTCTTTCAATTCCATTCAAGGGAATGCATACTCCTCTATGTAGCTTGATTTTTCAAGTTTAAATGAGGACAAAATCCAAAGCAAGTCTCAACAAAACTGTTTTGCTTTTCGTGTTATGGGTCAACACTGTGCAAAATGCCAAAGTATTCCCCCCCGCCCCGCAGGCAGAAATGATCCTAGATTAACTTAAAACCCAGAACAACATTTTTAAATGGCCACAAACCATTCTAAGTATTCTGGGTATGTACAAAAACCTGGACTCACTGCATATTGTAAAAACCCTGTGCAGAACATGAATATTAAAATTGCCATGTGTATAAATAATTCTCTTTTTTTATGTTACAGAAGTCATTTGTGAAAGGTTATCCAGTATATTTTATAGTTCATAGAATGCCTTGGGTTGGAAGGGTCCTCTAAAGGTCATCTAGTCCAGTCCCCTGGACTAAGCAGGGACACCCTCAACTAGATCAGGTTGCTCAGAGCCTCACCAAGCCTGACTTTAAATGTCTTCAGGGATGGGGCCTCCACCACCTCCCTGGGCAACCTGTTTCAGTGTTTCACTACTCTCATAATAAACAACTTCTTCCTAATGTCCAACCTAAATCTACGCTGCTCTAGTTTAAAACCACTGCCCCTTGTCCTATCACTACAAGCCCTTGTAAAAAGTCACTCCCCAGCTTTCTTGGTGGCCCCCTTCAAGTACTAGAATGCCGCTACCAGGTCTCCCCGGAGCCTTCTCTTCTCCAGGCTGAACAACCCCAACTCCCTCACCTGTCCTCACAGCAGAGGTGCTCTGTCCCTCTGTACATTTTCATGGCCCTCTTCTGGACTTGCTCCGTCAGGTCCATGTCCTTCCTGTGCTGAGGGCTCCAAAGCTGGACACAGTACTCCAGGTGAGGTCTCACCAGAGCAGAGGGGCAGAATCACACCTCTCAATCTGCTGGCCACACTTCTCTTGATGCAGCACAGATTGCAATTGGCTTTCTGGGCTTCAAGTGCACACTGTTGGCTCATGCCCAGCCTCTCATCCACCAGAACCCCATAATCCTATTCTGTAGGGCTGCTCTCTACCACCTCATCCCCCCGTCTGTTTTGATGAGGAGGACTGTTCTGACCCAGGTGCAGGACCCTGTACTTGGTCTTCTTGAATCTCATAAGGTTCACCTGGGCCCACTTCTCCTGCTTGTCCAGGTCCCTCTGGATGACATCCCATCCCTCAGGTATATTGACTGCACCACTCTGCTTAGCATCATCTGCAAAGTTGCTGATCATGGAATCTTAGAACGGTAGGGGTTGGAAGGGACCTCTGGAGATCATCAAGTCCAATGCCCCTGCCAGCACAGGAACACCTAGGGCATGCCACACAGGAACACATCCACACAGGCCTTGAAAGTCTCTAGAGAAGGAGACTCCACAACCTCTCTGGGCAGCCTGTTCCAGGCTCTGTCACTCTCACAGGAAAGACATTTTTCCTCATGTTGAGGTGGAACTTCCTGTGTTTCCCCTTGCTACCATTACCTCTCGTCCTGTCACAGGGCACCACAGAAAAGACTGGCCCCTTCTCCTCAACACCCACCCTGCACATATTTGTAAACATTCGTAAGATCCCCTCTCAGTCTTCTCTTTTCCAGGCTGAACAGCCCCAGGGCTCTCAGCCTTTCCTCATAAGAGAGATGTTTCAGTCCCCTAAGCATCCTCATAGCTCTATGTTGAGCTCTCTCTAGTATTTCTCTGTCCCTCTTGAACTGGGGAGACCAGAGCTGAACACAATACTCCAGATGTGGTCTCAGTAGTGCAGAGTAGAGGGGGAAGAGAACCTCCCTCAACCTGCTGGTCACACTTTTAGGTATCTGAACTAGGGTGCACAAAAAAAAGAAACTGTTGAGATGTATTACTGTCAGCATTGATTTCTCTTCTAACTGTGGCATGCTATCTTTAAATACTTTATTCCAGAATGCAGTTAAGAATGCTGGACTTGAAATAAACTGGAGATTGACTGTAATTGTTTTAAGGTTATAATATTCCTTATTCAATTAGAGCAGTGTTTAGCTGGGGACCTTAGGCAAGAATAGAACACTTTATATCTGGTGATAGATATATAAAGAAAATACATAGATATACATATATTTTATGTATCTTTCTTTACAGACTAGTGTCCAAATTTTGCAGTCTCACAGAGTCACACTCACTAAATCAGAGCAGAATTTACAAGATATCTCACAATGAAGGACTATCTAGAGCACGGTTTGGAGAATACAAAGGCATCATCATTCACAGTATTTTCTTTGTATAACTTTAATCCGTTATAGAAACCAATGTGCAAACACTGAAGACAAAATATAGCAAATGTTTAAAAGGTTACATATACTGTATTGCTGTGTGGACATGTCTGTATTTTATAGTTCCATCGGAGTACGTGCACGTGAGCATACACTTGTGTGTTTTACACAGCACTTATATCAGAGTCTTCAAAAAATTGAGGCTATTCAGTTTCTGCTAACAACTGGACAGAAGCTAAAACCAGCTAAACATATGTGAGACAATCCTACTTGGCCTGATAAGGAAGGACTAAGGGGAATTTAACTGGTATCATCCATATCATATAAGGAGACATTATATAATATACACCCCCACTTTACGGTGAGAGCAATGAATGTAGCTTGCCTCAAACATCTACTTACTAAGGCTACTAAAACACTTTAAAGGACATTCGTAAAACTAGGCAATGAAAGATGTAAGTTTGAGTGCTTAAAGCCCTGGCACTGAGCAGTTTTTGAGCACCTCTTAACAGATACTTACCAGGTCTTGTGTATCTTCAGCTAATGGCAAAAGCGTAGCTTCCAGAATAGCAACTTGATCAGCGCTGAGCTTCTGCCACAGACCAATCAGCAAAATCACCAGATGGGTGGCACTTTTCAACTTTGTGAACGCCTGGAACATGTTGGCTTGATTTTCTTCTGCTGCATCTGCTAGAGCTATTACCTGCAAAAATTAGAAGTGTCTGTTAAGTATAATTTTACTGTCCATAACACTCAGCACTGAAATAACCTTTGGCACACTCTGGTTTTCTTTTAGAAGATCCTAAGGAATTCTGTTTTTCATAAACACAAACCAGAGAGTATTAAGTGAGCTATCATTGATCTAGATTTTTCTTTTGCATACTCAAAGCAATTTCAAGTCCATATGGCAGCAGGATTAATCTCTCCGGTACAATCAGTGTAGGAACAATTCTGTTTAGAGCATATTCCCCATCATATTACACAACACATGATAAACTAATTTTCTGGTTTATACCACACAAAACACTAATCTCTGTATGACTAGCAAGCCTACTGTATTAATCAAAACTAATACATTGATTCTACACAATTAAAAACGCAGCAGATAATGATTTCCACATGAACATATCAGCCACATGCTATTTTATTAACTCTCAGGGTCTCTGTGGTTTTTGCACTAGTTGCTTCAGCTTTTATGCCAAAATGTAAATGTTATGGATCATGTATATGAAAGCAGTACCACTTCAATTGCCAGACATTATGAAAGAATTTTCAAACTAGAAGTGAATCTGCCATTTTATTATAAGATGGTAAGGTAGTTTTGCTGACTACTTCAAGATGGGGGGAAAAAAAAGATATTATTTCTGAACTGAATGTTTAGACATTTTCCATCCCTAGTGAAAAGTGAAGTTGACAATGATTTCAATATGCATTTGCTATGATTGCAATATGACAACAGGAGATTTTCCACAGTATTTGCACTGAATGACTTCAACTAAAGGAAAAGAAAATGAGGGGTTTACCGAGGGGGAGCACAACTTACACAACCTGTTCTCATTAATGCCACTACACCTTCCTGTTGCCTTCATAATACTTTGCTTACAGCAGCGCTGATTATCTTCATTGTCACTTAAATGAACACCAAGCACCTCCCTCAACCACTTTCTTCTTCTGTTTATTTATCTGTAAAATGGGGTAATAGGTGCTTAACTGGAGTTGTGAAAAGCCTCACAGAAATGCAGCTGTGCAATCAGTATTACAACAGAACTTACAAAGTGAAACTTGCAGAGCTTGCTCCATCACCTTTTGTCAACGGCAGGAAAATGAAAATACTATACAACACCTTCAGCTGGGAAAGAAAGGCAACCAGCTGTAAGCATTTGGTAGAGGAAAACTATTTTTAGCCTGCACCACTGGCATTAGAGATCTGTGTGTGTTCCCTCCAAGCTCTCATGTGACTGGGAAGATAAAGGAAACAGTATTTTAGGGAACTATAAATATGAACCATTTCAAACAAAATGCATTGTTAGGTTTTGGTTTAGATTGTAAAATGTCTTGTTTCCAAAGAAAATGGAAACCCCACAGGACACTCACAGTCCAAACACTACATAAATCAGAGCCAAGTAACAAAACAAAATAAAAAAGCCCAGCTAACCATGTGAAAGAGAAGTGAGAAATTAACCCTACATACTGGACACCAGCGTGACATACTGTGGTTAGAGAAGAGTAACAGCATTGCAGACACGTCAGCTGACATAATCCCACCTGCCTTCAGCTTGCTCAGAGGAAGGCCCTGACATTCCCCATACCTCGTGTTCCACACAAGGTGGAGTTCCATGTTGTGGGTACTTTCCAAGAGATTTAAGGGGGACAGAGCTACACATTGTGTAACAAACACAATGCTTCCTAGTAGCCTACACCAATTGCATCTGACCACCGTAACAGTTCCATCTTCCTGAGGAGACAAGCAACAACAGCAGGCAAGTTCTCCTCAGTCTGACAGGCCTTCGAGTATCTAATCATCTTTCCTGTCCAATATGCATTTGAGAATATGCTAAGCTGAATTTAACAGGCTGATGACAATCCTCAGCACGCTTCCTACAATAGCACTGCTGGATGGTGTAGTGCAATGGATAAAGGCAGAACTCCTGGGGTTTGGAATAAAGGCAAGGTACCTGTGTCCTGTTACGGATAATGCCCATCTAATTCCAGTTTGGCTGAAGGAGGCAGCAGACATAGTTGCACTCGAGTAAGGGGGATCCAGGCAGCTGTTACTCAAAGGTAAAGGACACCTTCTAGACAGAGTCATCACTGAATTCTTCAGCAGTCTCTTACTGTGTGCTGTATTTCAACTTAAACTGTACTGCATAGCTCAGAGAAACTGCATGGAGAGAGGTAACTGACACAGCCTTTACCTTAAGGTTCCTTCATTTCAGAAGTGGCTTTCTTCCCATTTTATAACCACAAACAAAGGAGACACTTGCCTTTTCATAGGCTACAGATGTAAAAACAAATATTCCAGTACTCCCAAACAATGCCCAGTGTACCAAGCCTATAGGCTATTTCGAAAACAGCTTCACAGAAAACTGTAAAAAATACAGCTGTTAAAAAAGTTTGTCTTTGGTACAAAATGTTGTAGTTCTGAAGGCACAATAAAATAAAACAAACATCAGTGACAGGCCTAAGTTTCTAAAGGACAGGGGCAGACTTGGAGTGTTGCAGGCACTGAAAGATACAGCAATTAAATGTTCACATGACTGCATATATATCTTGCCGAGAAACCAAAGAGGAGGAAAAATCATTTCTAAGTAGTAATTATTCTGTTAACAGATGAAGTGACCTAATACAGCTTTCTGAGATCTAGAATATATAGGATAATAGAATACTAATTACCATACCATACCATAGGCACACACAGTCATTGCTGTTTTAAAAAAGCCTATACCACAAACAGAAAAAAGGTTGTTGGAACAGCATCCTTAGAATAGGCTGAGAACTGAAAGCCAAAGCAACACAGAAAGCAACTGGACGGGACTAAAGAGAATTTTGACAATACATTGTTCCACAGTAAACACTTAATATGGGGGGGGCATTTTTCCTCAGAGGAAAATTAAACATCTCCCAGGATATCAGTTATAAATTTTAGAGGTGTTCTGAGGTTCTTCATTCAAACACTTGCAGAATTTAAGGATGAACAATTTCTAAAAACATGACATTGACATTTTAAATTATTTCCTTTTCACCTAAACATTGTATCTGATTGTGTTTTTAGAATAGTTGAGAGAAACAAGGAATCCATACCCTTTGCCAGTGGAGATCCTAGGCTCTTCAGACTCAGTCACGGTGTTTATAATTTCCCAACTATATCTTCAATTCTCACAACAGCTCTTCAGTCTGTTTAGTTATGATCTATTTTATCATCTTTCTAAAGAGATGTAAAATAAACACTGTCTCAGTTTTTCACAGGGTAACTCTATACTGCAACTGGCAGCCCCAAGTGTAGCTTAGATGCAAAGATTTTAGACCAACTGGAAGCTATCAAGCAAAAAGTCCGTTTATATTCCATAAGGCCTATCACTGCCTATTTAAAATTTTTCATTCTCCTTCTTATTATCACAAAGCTTTCAAACAAAGAAAAACAAAAATCATTTTTTCAAGTTTTCTTTCTAAAAGCAATGGGTGTAAAGGAAAGCGGCTGATGCAGGAAAGATTTCAGAGGTCCTGGAATGGGTATCAAAGAGAGATATGTGTGTGTGTATACATATATGTATGTATGTATATTTACAGTTAATCAAAACTTGCTTTTCATCCTTTTTTGTTTAAATTTTTCTGACCAAATTCTTGCTCTGTTCCAATACCTACAGCAAAGTACAGGTCAGTTATTAATGAAAGCATGTTGTAAAAAAGAAAAGAGCAAACTATTTCTCTAAGTTCAGATCGTATTTAAGATTTTTACTAAATGTGATATTCACATCTGCAAAGGCAGAGCTGAAATGCATAAGTATTTTCATAATCTTGAGAACTTCACGCCTCAACACTATTATCAAGATTTGTCTGCAATAGTTTCCAAGTACAGAGCATTTCTGTTTTCAGCCTTCAGTGTTCAAGCACAAAGCCTTCTCTCCATGCTTACCTCATTGCTAGGTAGACCTTATAAGACATCAAGCGTTTGAAAACTGTCAACTAATGGTGATTCAAGTTTTCAAAACAACCAGATTTCCCCATTATTTGTGCTGCTTAAAGATAATTTTTAGGGCATTGTTTAACATCCAGCAATAGCTTCAAAATGACTAATCCCTCCTGAAAAAGGCTTATAACATACCCACTCCTGCAGAGTCAGGCAAGTTCCTTGGGGCAATAATGAACATCTCTCTCCCAGGCTTATTGCAATAATACAAAAAAATGCAAATACAATTAAAAAAAAAATTACAAAACGCCTTCTTATTAGCTGCCTATGGAGTTAAAGAAAACTTTGAAAAAGGGCAAGAACTAAGTATGAAGTTCCAAGGACCTCTCTTTTTTGTGTCAGTAGTATATTTTCCTGGAGTCCCTAACACCACTGGGACTGAGAATTCCTACAGGTGTTGTGCCATATTCTAAAACAGAGACCAGGAAAGGCAGCTGACAGTGTTCTACACTTGTCTGGCTGTGTTCAAAAAAAGAAACTGGCCACCACTGGTAAAACTTTAGCCAGTCTTATTCTCACCTAGGCCTATCACACTGGGTTCAGCTTCTAATAAACTTGAAGTATCTTCACTTGAAGCAGAAATAAAGTTTAAAGAGAACAGAAGTTTGTCATTTAAGGAATACAGAATCTCTTTACGTATCATCCACAGTGCTTAGGAGTAAATCTCCTATGCAAAATTTGTTAAAATAGGAAAAATAACATCAGAAATGGAATTATTCCAAAACGGACATAGGGATGATGAATTATCTAGACTATTAAGTAACTCCACAGGAAATGATCTATACCTTTACACCAGGTTTCAAAAGAGTTGTTCTGTACACAGTCATACAAGGAAAAACAGATTGCAAGCTCACGGGTCTCTTCTAGCAGTTGTTCTTATGCAATAATTTATTACAAGGTAGTTAATTGATCTGAATCCTTCCAACTATTTTTGAACAAAATTAGATTTTCACAAAGCAGTTTTAATACATGTAAAGCAGAAAAGAGAGGTGAGAAATGCTAGTCACTCTTTATTCATTCCTATTGCAACAGGAATTTTACTGCTACTCTATTTCATCTTTTTCCACATTCGCCCATTTTAGAGAAGTGAAATACAACTCTGTTATTAAACCTCTACCAAGACCTAACAGAATTTTTTTGGTGGCTTTAAGAAGTCTCTGTCGCATATTTTGGTTCACAAGGGACAAGTAAGCATTTAAAGTTGAGTATTTTCTCCCTCCCCAGCCCCTTTGTCTGCCTCGCACACATGGCACGCGGCCACGTCCAGAAGCTAAGACGTCAACAAAGCAAATCTTTAAAACAGATATGGCAACGTCAGTGATAATATCAATTTAATTAATAAAAATCCTGAATATCCTTTATTCTAAGAGTAAACAAAGTTTTTTTTTTCTAACAAGACCTTCTCAAAGCAGTTTACAAAGTAACAAACCAGGTGATTAGCAGTCTGGTTCCCTGTGAAGACCATCTCACTCAACAAGTATTGTGCACACAGCTTCTGCCAGCTGACTAAAGCCTTCTGGAATGCAGGCAGAGATATTGATGTCAGAGAGCGATCCTTATCAAACACTCTGTCACCAGAAAGAATAACCACCTCAGTCCCAGAAGGGAGCACTTCTAAACGCTGTGCCATTCCCACAGCGCTGCAGTGGGCACGTGGGAGCGCACGTGGGGATTCAGTACCCCGGGCCACAGTGATCTGACCCTCCTAAGAATGCCTCTGCTCCTGGTAACCACGACTGCAGTTTTTAAAAGCGTGGCATAGCCACCATGATGACAACAAGGCATCAATGCACTAGATGCCAAATACACAGCTTTCAAGCGAGGCTCAACACAGCCTTGATGAGAGAGCAGAGAGCAAAGCCATCGCATGAGCCAGGCTTTACCCGCCCGCACCCAGCTACCTCCCGGATTCCTGCTTCCTCACTTGATGAACGTAACATTACTGAAGGTCACAAGTACTACTGCAAATCTCTTGTAACTAGAACAGCCAGGTTAAGAAAATACCGAAGATTGCAAAGGAACTCATGTGGGTCATGAAGAGCTCTGCTGCACCTTTCCAAATTGGAGTTTGCCATGAAGTGGTATCATCTACCAGCACAACAGACTGCGGGTGAAGATGGCAGCGAACTCAAACACCCCGAGGGCAAGATGCATGTGCTGTTTAAATTCAGAACCCTTTGTGGAGACTTCATAGATCAAAGCTGTATCCTACTGCAACAAACCAAGCTGCTATCAGATTATTATCACAGAGTCACGCCGCAGCATTCATTTTACTTCATTTTAAGAATGAATGATGATGCTAATAAAATCTTTTGGAATGAAGTAACGCATTTCAGCTACACGAGATTGTAGTGTGAATTTGGTCAGTTCAAAAGGAAGAACAGATCTCTACCCTTTTCATTTTTCCTCTTTAGAGCACTCTGAGAAAAATAGGCTATTAGCCTTCACAAGCCTTTCTTCCCCAGCTTTAATCTATACCACTATACTCTAACTAGATTTTTTTTTACATTACTGCAAAATCTTTAGTGCACTCAGAACCACAGGCACCTGACTGCACTAGCTAAAAGTTCTTGATCCTTAATAAATTTAAATACAAATTCAAATCCTGATATATCAATGTCACCTTGCTCCATAAGAAATTTGTCTTTTCTGAACTAAGTATTTAAACAAACTATGCCAGTAAAATTCAAGCATGAAGAGCACTGGGTTAGCTCTACTTTAAATGGGTATGATCTAATTAAATGAAGTCAATTCATACTCCTGAAAATCTAAACATGCAGCTATTCTTCTGCATAAATCCACTTTGAAAATTTTTGTGTCTTAGCAATACTAACGTGGCAAAAATTTGCTTGTTTGCATTACTGTTGCCAGTTTACTGGTGTTATTTAAACACATCATAGTGTTTTCTACTGCTGCCTATCATTATCTGAGCTGCCCTATGTAAATACACAGTAGACAGTAACAGAAAAGAAGAATTCTTGTTGTCTCTGGTGTTCCATCTGTGGTAGGAATTACAGTAAAGATTATTTTGACTTAATACACTTTTCTCTATTTGACTGTTTGGGTTTTTTTTTAAAGGTGTTTAGCATTTTTGAGAAGCCTGATAAGTTAATATGGTCAATAGGAAGAATACATAAAAGAAAACTATTTAAAGGCCTGACAGTTGACCTCTTCTTGATAGCCTGTCCACAAGTAAATACTGCAGGCAGTTCTGCAGGCAACTCTTTGTTATTTGGTACAACTATTAAATTCCAAGATGTAGCCCAAAAAAAAAAATTCCAAAACACACACGATACTTTCCAATACCTTTAGAAGCATGTACTACATTATAAAATCCAAATTTAACAGTGGAGTTATGAAATTAGTAGCTTATCTGAGTGAAATAACATCTGCTAAAAATTACACAAAAGCCCAGAAGCCAGCGAGTTACAATGAATCCTTTACTTACCCCTTCAGAACAAAAACGGATGTGCTAAATGACACACAGATATGTCAAGGAGTGTCTGATAGTGAAGATCGAAAACAGGGTTTCACTGGGAAACTGTGGCTGAATTGGCAGCAATGTAAAAAAACCACAGCTAAATATCAGCTAAATGGAAACAGAGAAGTGGAGAGCTTGGTTTATGTCACCAAATACATGGTGTTATGTAATGATAACCCCCAAAAATTTACAACAAAGGAACGAATTTTAAACAGTCAATTTGCATGCTTTGTGTATTGAAATAAGTTGCAAACCTAAACAAACTAACAGGGACCTCATCCTGCAAATTTCTAATCATATTTTAGTCCAGTGGGATCTATGGATGGCCAGGAAATCAAGAGACACCCCTTAGATCCTACTTCTGCAAACATTTATGCACGGTGAAGCTCAATGGCTAAAATCAAGGATTTGCTGACTCCAGAGGGAATGCTGCACGGGTTCAGTAAAAGTAGAATTTCCTCCTATTAAAGACAATACTTGCTAGTGGGATCACTTCTATGCACCTAGTGGGGAAAGAAAAGGAATTCCGGTGTGTTAGATATCAGGTGATGAGTACAGTTTCAGAAACCTAGGGCAAATCCACAAATCATTGCTTCCCAGAATGTGCACAGTAAAACACATTTCTTAAAGTCACTCTCATCTCATATTTATATTTCATTATCGTAATGAAAAACATGTTGAAAAACAAAACTTTAAAAGGTTAATAAAACTAAATCCAACTAACACATAATATGGCTATTTTTTCAACTGTAGAGATAGAATTTGCTGGAATGGCTTTGTGCTTGATTCAACACACCTTTAACAGTAAAAGTACTGACATCAAACAAATCAGCAAGCCAGTAAAGACAGCGAAGTTCTAAGCTAAATTTCAAGCCATTAAACTTGCCTGCCCAATCCCACTTGTAATTTTAGCACTCCTGCTTTATACTGAACCACCTGAGGAAATGTCCAGACCTCCCTATTCAGGCTTAGCTATCATATAATTTCAAGGGATTACAAAACACTTAGGGTTGCTAACACAGTGTCTGGGAGTAACAGTAAGACTCAGAATGATTACATTAAAATAATACACTCTGGAAGTAAATTCTAAACACAGCAAGATGGTAGGCTAATTAGAAGCTCAAACTTAACTATTTAACACTAATTTCAGGACATGTCTCATTAAAATTACTTTTCTAATATGAGATACTTTATAGAATTTCTCTATTATTAGTAAAATCTTGAGAACACAAGCCATTACGTTTGGCAATAAAAAGGACTTGTAAGACCAAGTGCAAAGGTTGCAAACCATATGAATTGCTTGCTCGAATACCTTATCTTTCAATTACAAGTTTTTCCATGATTTAGCCTTTTTTGTTCTGAGACACAATCATTTCAAAAAAAAAAAAAAAAAAGGAACAGCATGATGAAATGCAGGTTTTACAAAAGTCAGTCAAAAAAAGTCTAAGACTTGAAGAGAATTTAGCGAAGAGATTGGAGTTCACTAGCTTTTACTAGGGGAAAAAAACAACAAACCAAACCAAACCAAACAAAAAACCCCAATTGTTTCAAAAGAGTCATTTAGTGAAAGTAAAAATCCATCAATTCATTATTCAGGCAAGGTGCCACAACAGTAAATTTCAGATTAGCAGACTTTTGTTTTCCTCCATGGATGAAGTACAGCATGGACCACAATAACGCTCGCTCCACAACAGTACTCAGCAAATAACCTTTACAGACCTGGGCTGCATCCATACAATATTCAACTTCTATGCCAACAGTTCTTGCCAATACAGGTGAGATTGTTTTCAGTGACGTGGATTTCATTTTATGGAAGGAAGACACATATTGATGGATCAAAAATATCCTACTGCCAAGTAACACAGCAGGTGAGCTTCACCTTAACCTAATCTTGAAGCAGCAAAGAGCTTATCATATCCCTGCCTGGGACCTTCCATCTATAGAAAAAGAAAGAAAATAAAAGAGGAGCCTCCTGAAGTAACATTACAATGTATTCAACAGCAACTTTTTAGGTGGTGATCGAAAGAACAAGTATTTTTTATGTCACCGAATTCATTGTGCAGATAATGGCCAATGATACTCATTCTTCTGCACACCTGGATCTTCACCTTCTAACTCTCTTCTCTAACCTGACAAGAAAATTGCCACCTGAATTACCCTGCTAATTCCCAAGCACAAGGTCCACAGGAACAGAATCAGGTGCAGTTTTCCTCACATGCACACCTGCCCAGCCACACAATGAATTCAGGCAGCGCATTCTGCCAGTTAAACCTAGGAGGTAGAACTTCAGCAGAAAGAAAAACCATAAAATCAAAATAAACAACTGTTTAATCTTCTGTTCAAAATAAGCAGAGCTGCAAAGCTAGTAATCATTTTAGTATGTAAATATTTTATCACAGGATTATTCTGATGAAGTATGTCTCACCATAGGCATCTAATAAAGTAAATGGCAACATTATATATGCACATATATATTTACAGAATTGGGGCTTTATTATTAACCATAACACTGTATGTTGTTCTGCTGCTGCACTTCTAAATATATGTGAAGCTATTTGGCTTTCTAACATTAATTCCAAAATAGATTATTTAATGATGTACTTATCTCTTAGCCTCTGAGAAATGTCACGAAAAACCAGTTCCAGATTCACAATACATGCAGAAGTCCTTCTTTGGACCCATGTCTTTGGAAATATGACTTTTTCCCTACATTCAGCAGGGCAACTGCTAACTCCACTCACAACCCACATTCTTTTCCTTAAAATAAATGAGAAGATAGAAAACCTAACAAACTAATTAAAGAAACTCCTTCCAGTATGTTTAGCACTAATTCTCTACCGAAAGAACAGCTGTGTGGCAAACTTGCCAGTTTTTGAGATAAACACTTTTTTTGACCTAGCCCTGCTGACAGAGAAGCAAGACAGGTCAAGACACATGTAATTAAAGGGGGAACAATCTCCCATCTTCAGAAAAGGCTTTGTAGACACACTCAAAAAGATTCAAAGTTCAATTCAACTCTACCTTCTAGAAGAAAGCCAATTTTTCCAAGAAGGAAAATAGTGTCAAACAGCCTATCATCAAATGCACAAGAACTAATGCATTGATATCGCAGCCTTCAATGCAAACATCTCCTTCCTCACCTTCTCCTTTATTCTAGCAGGCAGCTGAGTGTATGGAGGATATGGGACAAGATGTACAAGGTCTTTTTTCAGTCCTGCTGACCTAGACGAAGATTCCCACTGGGGCTGCTAGAAGTAGGGGAGCAGAGGAAAAAGATGGCAAGTGTCAGGTACCCTTTAGTGTCTGAAATGTGATAACCTTTTAATTTTCTCTGTTTTAAATTCAGAAAAAAAAAATCTCCTCATTGAGCCGAAGTTTATGGATAGTTCTACTGCATAATATTTGGATTAACAAATAGTACCCTCAATTATCTATTATCAAATATAGAGCAGGAAAGAGATCGTTTTTCAATGCTAATATATAACCACATGCAAACACACCCCACTAAATTAGTAACAGATGCTCGTACTGATTTTGACTGAGATAGGCTTTCTGATAAGAAAAGATTTTCCTTTTTAAAAAACCCTCAATTTAAACACCCATCTTGTTCCCCTGATGTAATGCAGCTGAGGTTCATGCCCTGGATCAATCTAATCTAATAGTTTTTACTTAGTTTCAAACAGTACCGGTCATCAGATGATGTATTCAAAAAGGGAATTCATGTTTGCTTTATTCTATCGCATCAAAGTTAGGAAAACACATCTGGGTAGCGTACATTCTATCCACAGGCAGACCCCAAATCCAGATAAACGTTTTGTCTAGAGGGATGACTACATAAATTGGCCAAATATCAGAACAAATTCACTTTGATGTTTCAAGTTGGTGGAGCTCAGAAATATGACCTAAATTATACAGCCATATGCTCTGATAGAGCAGCAACTACCTCTTCCGTTAGCATCTGCTGGGGGAAACAAATAAACCAACAAAAATCCAAACAAAAACCAACCACAACCAAACAAATAAAAAGCAGTAGCAGCACTCATATGAACAGTAGCAGAATTCAACATAAAATGGTAGGAACTTAAGGCAGAACATTTGTCTGCTTTCACTCATATTCATGGATAGTTCATATTCTACCTTTTTCAGGACCACCTCCAGTGACTGCCTCAGCTGGTCCCAAAGATACCTTGGAGGTTGCTCAGGAGGCCACAGAGAAGGCTGGCATTCAAGATTCACGTTGCAGGTGCATATAGCTGAACTCAGACTGCATCGACAGGCTCCATGTAAGCAATTCCCTCAGAGTGATGCCGAGCCACTTGTCAAAAATTAATCATGAAAATATATAAAAACAGATAAAACCTCATATCAGGTGGAGAACTGAGTGAAATCCATTGGTCATGCAAGAAAGCAGACAGCTGGCAGGTTATTAAATGACAGGACTGGAGAGAATTACTGAGCAACATTCTTGTCAGCAGCACTGCTACAGAAAACCTGTTGTGCAATGAGAATATGAACCAAGTATTATGTACTTTTTTGAAATGGAAGATTTCTAGGGGAAAATATGAAAGAAAAATCATTTCCCAAAGGAAACAATTACAATGAAAAGCTTAATGTTAAAGGAAATAGAGGAAGAAATGTCTGCTAGCCCCGCAGAGCAAAGAAACTATAAAGCATCAGGAACATACGCAGCCTTGCTTTCTTTTGGAGCAAATACAGGAACATAGGTGTTTAAAACAGAGTAAGATCCACAAAGATAAATTCTTAGATGAGATGGCCAGTTTCCCCTGATTTCCTCCATAAACTGGGGAGGTACCGTGGCCTTTGTTTATTTAAACCATAGAAGAGGTCTGACTTCCAGTGCCTTTGACTCCAGAAGAGCCATGGACTATACAGAGGAAAACACAGAATGGTTTGGGTTGGAAGGGACCTTAAAGATCATCTAGTTCCAACCCCCATGCCATGGGCAGAGACACCTCCCACTAGACCAGGTTGCTCAAAGCCCCATCCCACCTAGCTTTGAACATGTCCAGTGATGGAGCAAAAATAACTTCTCTAGATGCAAACTACGTTTTTGAACCTCACTCACCCACAAAGCAAACCCCACCTATTAAGATACATGTAGAGATGATTTTAGCAGTAAATACTGTAATACAACATGTAAGATATAATATCAAATTTTATCTCATTAATCAATCTTCATTATCAGTAAATGCCTTTCCCTTAACTTTACTGAAATAAGCAACCAAATAACAGATTTTAAGCAAGATGTTGCTCTATGCTTAAATACTGCAGTGTTCTTGTGCATCATCACACTGTACATCAAGACTCCCTTAACATCTCTCCTGTTAGACAGTTTATCATTCTTCTTCCTTGGAAACAGCTATAGAAGTTGGAGGACATTACAAACTAATTTTTACAACATCAGCTATCCTTAATAGAGCATCTGTATGCATGAGTTTGTAATCTTCCCTTAAACACTAACAACACAGTAAAATTTTTGCAACACATGCTTATGAAAGGCAATTTTTTCCCCAGCATTCACAATGCTTCAAGGCAAAAGCAAAATACAGAGAACAGCCAAATTCATGTGGTCAGGATGATTTTTCAGATTTCCACTGAAACTGAAGTACTGCATTCGAGGGGACGCTGTGAAAAATAGTGACTCAGCAGGCTGAGCATTGAAGCACCTTGTTTGATTTTTTATATTTACAAATTAACAAAGCATAGTAACCAATTCTGTAATCTATAATATTGGTAATTTCCTACACAGACACACTTTGTAAATTTTACATGAGGGGCAATCCCAGCCTTTCGCTACCATTTGGGCCAATTTCCATTGCTTCCTGGGCTTTCAGTTAAAAGACACAGGTTCTCTCTCACATTGCAGACAAGGGTAACTACTCACACTGAGGTTCTCAACTAGCAGTTTGACTCTCTCTGTACATACTCCACTGAAAAAGCTTTAACTACCACTTAACAGCAACTGTGCATTACAGTCTGCACACCATTTGCTGCACGTTCCTCATCTGAGTAGAATGACTGATCTACCAATACAAAGAGCTATGTCAGGTGAAGTAGTTTCAAAAATACATTAATAACCTGCATTCCCAAGTTACGTGTTTCTGAAAATCTCACTCTTCTTCAAAAGTGTGGAGCCAGAAAGCAGGAACCAGTGCTTCATTCTGTATTCAAAACCAAAGCTATCCCCTAAGACCGTCAGGTCACATCTCACTATAAGGCTGCAACAGCCACTTAAGGCAAAAGAGTAGAGCAATGACTACACCCCACCACTTACCAGCCCTCTTTTTCTGGACATTGAAGATAGACCTCAAGTAATGCCTTAGGATCAAATACAGAGCTATCAACAATATGGTTACATGCCACTTACCACAATCTGTGCTTGCCTAGGAAAACTCATCTCTTGTAAAGAACTACAGAAGCTACCCTTCCTTCCTGTATCTACTTCTCCTCCACAACTACTCACACTGAGGTTTTCTCAACTAGCAGTTTGACTCCCTCTGTACATACTCAGTTGACAAAGCTTTAACTACCACTTAACAGCAGAAGTCTACCCTTCCTTCCTGTATCTACTTCTCCCCCACATACCCTTGAAGGACAGTAGGTATCTTGAGGTGTGCACACATTAAGGCATGAATTCTCCGAGTCAGGTCTTCACCTGACAGCAAAAGCATAATGTCCAGAGCAAAATCAAAAAGAACAGAAATAAGTGACCAGTTCAAAGCATGTTACTTACAACTATCCACTACACTGTTTTCCTCCGCATAGTAGCACAACATTGAAGACACACAATTCCCTACACGTTCCCCTCCTGTGAACAGTAACACATTTTAAATCTGCGAAAGCAGCCGAGAAAATGGTCCACAGACAAATTAACCACAGGTATTTTAGCTCCCTTAGGAACAAAGTTTTAGTACATTTGGGTTTGGATTCATGATACAGCTCAAAAGTTAAATAATTCTGGCTCTAAGTAAACTACCTTCAGTGATAGGACAAGAGGAATTGGTCTTAAGTTGTGCCAGGGGAGATTTAGGTTGGGTATTAGGAAAACTTTCTTCACAAAAAGGGTTGTCAATCTGCACAGAAAGTGGTGGAGCCCCTATCCCTGGCAGCATTTAACAGCTGTGTAGATCTGGTACTAAGGGACATGTTTCAGTGGTGCCCTGGCAGTGCTGGGTTAACGGTTGGATTTGATCTTAAAGGGCTCTTCCAACCAAAACAATGCTATGATTCTACAGCTTTGCCTAGAAACTGTTAAGAACGTTTCTTTTCCCATTGAAGCAAGCCATTCCAACCTAAGTCTATATACCACATGCTTCTGTTTAAATCATAAAATACAGTTTAAAAACACTCAACCTAAACCCAAACAAGTACCTTTTATTTAGGGCTCAGTTGGTTCAAGCATCATGTTTAAGAAAGGATCAATGCAAGAGTTGTTGTTTGGACCCTTGGAGGCCTATCAACATAAACCAAAATTCCACTACAACTGACGACAAGGACAGCATGTAAACAATATATATTAAAGTTATTTTAAGCTGTTTTCCATTTTCTGTGCCACAGGTAAGATATGTTCCTAGTATGAAAGAGCACTACAGGTAAACAGTATTTTGTGGAGACAAGCAATTTTAAAGTACTGTAAAAATGGCTATTTTATTTGAACCTGAAGTTTTATCACAGGTAACAGTACAATGAATTAACATAGCAAGCAAGTTTCAAAACAATACTGTACACTGTGGACTCAACTACAATATGCACCTATCCTATAATAAAAAATATTAACAGATAAGACAGGAAAACTACAATTTAGAACACACCTCATGCCTCTGGTAACTGAGGTTCACAGTGCTCATGCACCAAGTTACACACAAAAAGGCTTATATGTTCATTACAAAGTTACTGCTTCAGAAGTCTCACTGATGGGGTTACCATTAGGGTGCAATGAAGCACAAGTTGGCAAAAAAAATAAATCATTGTATCCTGCAGTCATCTCTTCCAGTATGTCCCGAGCACCGTGAAAGCAATTAATTTTAAGTAAATGTCTTAAATACAGTATATGTAGGTCAAACCAGTGTCTTCCCCCCCATCTGAAAACATGGATTTTTGTGCAACATTTGTTCTACAGGACATAAAAAATTAAATATTGATCAATCATAAAAAAATAGAATTGACTCCACATTTATAAAGCCAGAAATTTTCCTTAGGTCAGAGAAAGCTCTTTCACTGACTTCAGCATAAGTGAGATTATACAGGAGGAAAAATCAAATGCAAAATATAAACAAGCTAGGAAAACACATACCCTCCAATATATAATTCTAATTCTTAATCATATAATTAAATACAATAATATTTAAATATACTTAAAATATCTATTTCTTACTATATAATTCTATGCCCAAATAGCAGTTTTCTGTGTGTGGATAAACATTCAGCTGCTATCACTCAGGAT